>JADKLZ010000130.1:106448-116813 GCA_021533235.1 Biomphalaria straminea | reverse complement strand
TATATATATATATATATATACATTTTATTTCGAAAACGGCTCTAACGATTTTCTTTCAAATTTCAAGGTATGTGCGTATTAGTGATAAAAAAGTTCTGAACTCATTGGCCACATCGGGAAAACTCAAGTTCGACCGTTATTTCGATATGAAAATGACTCAATGTTGTAAAATTAATTTTGGTTAGAATAATTTATGAATAAAATGGAAAATTTATGAATGAAATTTTTCCATGACGTAAACGGGAAAAACGCTGCTTACGTCACTAGGCTTACCGTAGTACAATGCAAACAAGAACGAATTTTAAAGAATCAAAAGACCTAATTAAACATTTGCGCACCATCTTTTTTAGATTTATTTATTATAGAACTATGGAAGAAAAGTAATGAAATTAAATGTATCGATGTATGATTAGTTATTGCGTTTTAAGTACTTAATAAATTGTTTACACCTAAATTGCGTAGAGCGGTGTAGATACCGTTTACTTTGTTATTTATTTTGCTGGTGATCTCCAGCTGTCTCGTTCTGAGGCCGCATGCAACCAGGTGCTCTCTTCTATGTCAATTGTCAGCTAAGACAAGTTGGCGCCTAAGCTGGTCTTCTAAGCATTTCGGTGTTACAACGACCACTTTATCAGCCCACCAAAAATAAAAAAGACGCCTTTGGCATGCGTTTGTCTGAGATTCGTCTCTCATAAAGGATACTGCTCTGTCAAGCTTAACTGTCGGACTTAAAGAATTCCCTCTATACAAAGGCCCAAAAGAAAATTTTGCTGCCGAGGACAGACGTAGACGCGAAAAGAAAATCTTAATCGACCACCGGAGGACAATGGTTATGCTTTCTTCAGAGTTGAAGATAGTTATTTCCTAGTCCAAACCTCCCGCAGGACGACGGGGGATGGGAGCGAGCAGGGTTTGAACCCGGGACCATCGGTAAATCGATACGACTGTCCAGCGTGCAAACCGCTCGACCAGGCAGTTATCCACTATGATTTAACTATAAACCTCAGTAAAAAACGTAGGGTTACCGTAAGGGCGTGGTGAAGAAAGGCCCAGGAGATATCTAAATGGAGGGATGTGTAAAAGCAGGTCATATCCTTCCATGGGCTGTAGCACCAGTAGCAGTAGTATATAACCTTTGTTAGTAGGCTATAAATTATTTAACCGAGCAAGGCTCAGCCACCTGATATTACAAGTCTTATAACACTAGATAGATCTATTTATAGGCCTACACTGATTATGGATCTGGTAGAAAGTATATGAAACTATAGGCCCTATCTATAGAATATCATCTATAAATCGATAAGGATACATCTAAATTCTAGAGCTATTATTTCAAATTGAATCGATTTGATTTAATAGATTTTAAAAATCGAAGTTTTATTTAATTTAGATATAGACCTATCTACATTTAAATGTTGTTTACAATACTTACTACTGAATCTAGAATATATAGATCTATAAAACTTGTTAAATTAAATCTGCTCTAATTACTCTAATTCTAGATCTAGACTCTAGACCCAGGGACGGCAACCCGCGTCTCTCGAGCCGCATGCGGCTCTTTGCTTGTGAAGCTGCGGCTCTTTACTTGTACACGCAACTATTATTAATTTTATCGAAACATTTTTTAAAATATTTCTGAATAGTTTAAAGAGGGTTAGGCACATATTCTATCTCTTAGCTACTTGCACTCGCTTTACACCACACCCCTCCCCCAATACACGCATCTTCTATGTTATCAGTCCGTCAGAAACTCTCGAATGGACGCCATCGTCGAATGTTTCTATGTAGGTTTCCATTCCCTTTCGACGCAAGACTGCATGCTTTGGCTGTGACGTACATTTTGTTGTTTCAAGTAAATCTTCTCAATCTTATATGCAATCTACAAGTAATGCTAATCGAGCAAGCTTTATGGTGCCACTAGAAATTGAAAAAAAAGGCAAACCATTTATAGATGGTGAGTATGTCAAAGAATGCTTCCTACGTCTGAAGAACTGTTTCGCTATTTCAAAAACAGACCAAAAAATCTTTAAAAAAAACAAATCAAAGACACGGCACAAGTTGCTCATTTAGTCAGTTAAATGTCTTCTAATGGTCCGAAAGAATAACTTAAGGGATTGCTACCTCGGGACAAACTGGAGGGAATAATATAGTGTTTATAGTACAATAATACATTAAAAACAATAGGATCAATTTAAATAAAATAATTTCGATAGCAACTGATGGAGCCAGAAATATGACTGGAAAAAATAAAGGGTAACAACCATTCCTCATAGCAAAATAGATCGCGAAATCCTTACGTTTCACTGAATAATACACACGAAAATCACTGAATGTACCCAAAACGATTCGAACCAAAAATAGTTGAGGTAATGGATTTGGCAATCAAGATTTTCAACAGCATTTTGTTCAAAGCAATCTACCATCGTCAAATTAAAGAATGCTTAAACAAACTGGAGACTCGGTATTCTGAGCGCCTTCTTCCTAATAAAGTGCGATAGCTTGCCAAAGGTAAGGTGTTGAGACGTTTTGCTTTGAGCTTGAATGAAGTAAATACATTCCTAAAATATAAAGGCATTAATCTCCCTGTATTAGAAAAAGACACATATTTGCTAACATTTTATTGTATGGTTAATGTAAAAGAGAAATTAAATGAGCTGAAACTAAAACTGCAAAGAAAAGGGAAACCCATCCAATGTTTTTGTAGAAGAATTTGTTTGCTTTGAAGAAAAATTAATTCTTTTAGCAAAAGATATTCAGAGCTAAGTTACTTCATTTTCAATGTCTAAAGCATTTAAAGTTGACACGAATTACTTGAGCACAGTTAAAAAAATCAAAGATAATTTTTTTGACAGATTTGAGCAGTTCAAAACCAACAAAACCATTTTACCATTCCTAGTAAATCCTCTCAACACAAAGTTACGAAATCCACATTGATCTTTTTGGAATTGATACGGGATCTTTAGCTTTATGGAATGGAAAATTTACAGAATTAAAAAATCCATTAAGAAAAAAATTAGAGCTCCGGAAATTTATGAACGTAACGCAACAATAGTGGACAGTTTTCAAAGAAATGCCGCGAGTTGATTCGGCGCATGGAATAATCTTCCAGATGGCTACAGTGAGGGCATTTAGATTGCTGACTATATTCGGATCGACATATTCGTGCAGGAAAGCAAAAGCAAAGTAAAAAGCCAACTAACAATAGTTGTGTTTGAAACCAAAAACAAGTTATAAGACAAATGTATCTAACTTTCTAAAACCATGCGAAGCCAAAGTTTCCATTGAATTTGTTTGTTTAATTGTTCGTTATATAAGTTCAACTTAGTGTTTAAGAAAATGTTAACTCCTGTAGTTGTTTCCGAAATAAAAAATAATTACCTTATAACGCCATATATAAATATATTATATATATATATATAATTTAATTTGTTGTGACAAATACTACTTATATTTCAATAAACGGATTATTTTTAGGAAAAAAAAATTGCAAGTACTATTTATTGTTGAAAAAAAAAAGTGCGTCTCTTTAAAACTTTAAAATTTTGTAAATTGTAATTTTTGGCTCTTTTGACTCAAAAGGCTGCCGACCCCTGCTCTAGACAAGCAAATCTAGAAAAGAAAAAAAATAATGGATTCATCGACTGCAATATTCGTTACTCGTAATCGACCTATTTATTTACCCTTACAATTAAAATCTCTATAACAATATTGAAGAATACACTAGTAATTTTAAAAAAGTATACTGATAGACTATATTTCACAAACACCATTAACATTTCTATATAGATAATAGATCTATCAAAACTACTAGTTTTAGATTCTAATAATTAAATTGAATTTTATCTCAAAAGTAATTGCATTCATGTATAAACATATTTTTCTGCACTTTTAAATTGCAATTCCAATTCTAGATTACTTATTGTCTTTATTTGTATCTTTATTGTTATTATATTAGAAACAGAAAAATTATCATCTTCAAGCACTTCCATGTCAAGGTTGAGCGTAAAGGGAAGAAAAAATTATGAGATGAAAAAAAAAAGTTGTTTGTACATGTTTGATATTCTACTTCAAAGTAAAAACCTCACTCAGGACGACGGGAGAGGGTAGCTGGTGTCATGTGCTTAAGGATTGCTTCTTTGCTATGTGTGTGTTATTTTTATTTTTTTTTGCACAATAATGGTGCTCTCTTTCTAAGGACACGCTATGTTGACGTCATCACATCTTTTTGTTTTGCTTGGGTATCAGATTTTTGCCTAAATTCATAATAATAATATATTATGATAATAAATAATATTTTTTTAGTTAATTTAAACAAATACAGACTTACTTTTTCTGTTTTGACATTTTTTGAAACTTTTCTATCAGTTTGAGTTTTTTTCTGTTGCAGGACATCTTTGACGAGTTTCAAAAATAAATTAGAATTGGTTCTAAGAAATGTTCTTACCAAACATACAAGGGAAGAAATCTGATTTTTTTTTTTACTTTGTAACCCTAATTGGCTTTTGTATCTTCCAATTCAAGAAATTACGTACAAAAATATAAATACATTGTAAGCCTTGTTGGTTCATTTCCAAACATTAGCTCTAGTTATTGTGAACGTTTGTTGTTATAGTTTTCATCTGAGCTTTGCCCGATCCTTTCCTTTCCAACACTCCTTAAAAGCCTTGATATGTCCCAAAGAGTTGTTCACACTAGCTGTCGAGGTTTTGGATCTAGTTGTCTTTCACAAGATAGTATTTTTATGTTTATTTCTTGACATGTGTCGGTGGAATACAACTACCATTACGTTAAGGTCTTTATGCTAGTTAACTGTTGGCCAAAAAAAAAAGATTGCTTTTTTAATATCATCTGCACTTTATATTTTTATCGTAAATAATAATGATTTGCTCCCTTTAGATCTAAATGTATACAACATCCATACAAACGTAATATCGTTCTAAGATTCACTATTCTACTATTGTATATTAAAAGAAACCTTATATAAATAAAAAAATACAATGAAGAAATGACTTTAAATAGAATGACTTACTTTATAAAATCTCTGTGCTTGAACTGAACTGACAACTTCGTGAATTCTATTTATGGAACCATGCACATAGAAAATGTAATTCTAAAAATTTCCGATTATTTATTTTCAATCAGAAAAGGTTTCCATAAATATGGAGCTCCCCATATAACATATTACACTAAGGGGGGGGGGTAGTTGACTGCACCGGGTAACTACAAAGCGGGTCTAACGTACATGCTCTATAGCATTTCGTTGTTCACTTAGACTGAGTTCCAATGCGTTGGGGCCATGTTGACTATGAAAAAGTGCAGCATTTATTTCAAGCTTTAATTTTAATTAAACATTACAGACTATCTTCCATTGTTGTGGGTCAATGTTGGTCACAATGTGAAGAGATGTGCTTATTAGTAGTAGTGTTGGCTTATCTGAAGTAGTATGGTATATGTTTGAAAATGTAAACACTATTTCTCTATGTTGTTATTTTGGTATTTGAATGTTTTTCATCATACTGTAAAAAAATCTGAAAGAAGAATCTCTATGATGATTGAATGTTAAAATGTTTCTCTATTCAATTAGATCTGAATCAACTGCCTCATCTTGTTGGTCTAAACAATAATTGTATGGACTAGTGGAAGGAAGTAAAGGTACTGAGACATTCAATAACAATATTTTAAAAAAATCGAATTATTCTCTCCATCATGGATATTCAAGATGTTATACCACTGAGCTAGTCAATTGCTAACAAAATAACAACTACAGTTAAGTAACACTTGTAGCTTGTATGTCGGGATATATCTTCGCGTGATTATTGTGACTGGTATGCCAAGGCTGCTATAATACATTTACCATATAAAACAAAGGCATTAATTACGACTATTTAATGAAGTGATTAATTAATTTGTGTTTATTAAGTCGCTTGATTTTATTCACAATAAATACGCGCGGAAAGTTTAAACTTAATCCCAGAATTCAAAGCGAAATAAATAAACTGTTACGGAATTACCAATTACAGAGAGACTTTGTATAAACTTGTTAAAAAAAGATATTGTTGTAATACGAGTAGATACATGATTAGATGTTACAATCGAACATGTTTGTTTATTTCTTTATCTGACGCTTGCCGCTTATTATATAACACCTTATTATAAACACACACCAATCCTAACCGTACAAAAAATATATGACACTTAGTTACATTAATAGTTTGAACAAAAAGAAAATACTAAATTGATTGAATCTAGATTAATTCCGCCTTATCTAAATTGGGTAAAACATTTTTTAATCGTAAACATAATTATACAGTAGAATATAGTTACACGAATGAAAAAAAAAATATAATATTAGTTGAACTTGGAAACAACAAACACATACAAATAAATCATTTTATTAGATGATTAGTAACTATCTGTTCAAGAACTATCTGTTCAAGGGGTGATAATCCAACACACACATTACCTATAACTCAAGAAAACATTTTATTAGATTATTAGTATTTTATTAGTAACTATCTGTTCAAGGGGAGGTAGTCCAACACATACAAAACCTATAGTGCAAAGAAACCATTCCATTAGATAATTAGTTACAATCTGTTGAAGGTGAGGTCATCCGACGCATACAAAACCTATAGTTCAAGGAAAACATTTTAATAGATGATTAGTAACTATCTGTTCATTTAATTAGATCATTAGTAATTATTTGTTCAAGAAGAGGTAATTAAACACACACTAGACCTATACAGCAAAAACAAATTCCTTTGACATCTTCAGCTCATTCATGGGCGCCCGCAGGGGGGGGTGCAAGGAGATGCCCTTGCACCCCCCTGGATTCTTAGTTGCAAAATTCTTGACAATACAATTTTTTCATCATTAAATTAATCAATTAACTTCTGAGCAAGTAGTAATTCCACTGTAGTACAATCATATGGATAAGATAATGTTGGAGTTGACTAATCTAGGCTTAATATGAACAGATGGCCGACGTGCACCCCTCTAAATTCTAGTAGCCACATTGTTGCAAATTGTATAAATTTTTTTTTTCAAAGAAGTAGCATTTAAGAGGTTTTGCTTCCACTGAAGTACAGCTATAAGGAAAAACTATTGTTTCAATAAACTAGAATATGCTAATCAGGTGTTGATGGCTGACCATGTACGCTTTATTAGGGTCTTGCAATTTTTTTGTGTGAAAAAAGGTGTGAAATATTCTTTTGCACGTAAGTCGTGACAGTTTGTTATCTCATGCACATAATTATACTTATTATATTTAGTTAGTGCCTAAAATAGGAGGAATTTTTTTTTTTCTTTGTGTTGGAGAAGAAATCCTTGCTGATTTTATTTCAATACAATAAATGTGAAAGTTTCTTTGAACAAGAATGAGGAGTGCAGTCATATGTGTAAATGTATTTATGTTATGCGGAGTTAACGTCGGTTTTAAAGCTAGATAGCAGGTTAAAGACGTCCACCAGTTTACGATTGCAGACTATACAAGAAAGCTCTTAATAATGCTGTTATAAACCTGGTGGTGGCACAATTTGGGGTAGTAGCGGTATGTGTAGTCAACCGACACAAATCGCCCCAGGCCAGACGAGCGGTCAAGCGTGACGAGTTACGACGGTCGGCCGAGACGAGTCGGTTTGCGAAGAGTCGGCGTCGTGAACAGAGTTCAGTAGCGTCACGAGAATTGTAGTCATCTGATTACCTAGAAACGTCGAAGGGCGTTCTGTCCGGTTCGAGAAGGCCAGCAGGGACCCTATATAAAGAGCAGAGGTGTCGCAGTCAAGACGGTCCAGATAAAGGGGTTCACGACAGAAGGTTCAGAGCACGGTCGACTACAGCACAGTTCAGCGATGCGGTTCTGTTCGGAGCATAACGAAGGTTCAGTGCGGAGTACTGTCAAGTATAGTTGAGACGGCTGGCGTCTTGATCTTGATCTATGATCGAGTCCGACACGACGAGCCCAAGTGTGTGAAGTCAGTCCTGAACTTTTGAACGAGTGCAAGAGTTGATACGGCGATACGGTGTTAACGGAAAGCTATTTGTACAATCAGTGATACGTGTTACCAATTGTACTATATTGGATCTTCTTTATTGACATTAAACTTTTAAGTTTTTTTGGAGCCCGGAGTTGTCAAGTACTTTCAGCTAGTGGTGTATAGTGCAGTTTGCAGAGAGCCTGGATAGTGAGATTCGTAACGATTGCAGACTATACAAGAAAGCTCTTAATAATACTAAAGTTTAATTTATTGAGCGCTGTTAACAAAATTGATGTAGGCTCAAGGCACTGTGATAACATTACAAACATAACAAGGTTGCAAAGACAGTTTGTGACCAGGCAGGTAAAAAGACAGGTATCAAAATTTTTAGAAAGAACATCATAATTAAATTTTTTCACAGAAAAATGACAGAGAAAAATGGAAAAAGAAGGTTGATAGATCTTGTGTTGTCCAGTAGAGCAAAGAATATGTGAAATTGAATGTGGAGTCAAATGTGAACCTGGCCTAACTGATGTCTTAAAATGAATATCTAATTGATCTTATTGTTTGTAACGGTCAATCTCTAAGAAAAATTTCGTTTTGACAAATATTTTGTAATTCCACTATTCCGTAGTGTCTCACATGATAATATAAATACCAACTTATTAATTGTTGTTTTAAATTATGTTCCACTTATTTACATATTAAATAGATTTTTTTTTCTCCTTAAAAAAGGAAACATTATATTTGGATAGATGTGATGTTCTGTATGATAAAACTTAAGTAGCGTAGCGATACAAATGTAAAAAAAAATGTCTACATAAGTCTAAAACCATATGCATAAATGTGTTGAAAATATGGTAAATAATTACCTCACTTACTAAAGAGCTTCCCTTGTTTATTACTATTTATAGTGAATAGTGGTGTATTTCATGAGCATAAGTGATTTAAAAAAAATAATAGATTTTTAGCTTTTAGAAAAGCAGAATCTAGTCTTGTTTTCCGATGGACTATTCGTGCGGCGTTATTCAAAATTTTCTGCAGCTTTACTGTTTTGTCATCAGATATACCTGCTAGCAAGGCGTTGCAGTAGTCAAGTCGGGAGAGTATGAATGCTATAGCTAGCTTTTTGTTGACTCCGTCGTCAAACATGGTCGGATATGAACTAATCATTAAAGCTTAATATAACGGCCCTTGCAGAGCTGACATGTGTGGGTCGAAAGATATGCAATGAATGCCATCACAGGCAAAACGACAATTTGAAGTAACGGAGCAATGGCAAAAGCAAAAAACAAAAAAAATAATAATACGAGCATCAGCATTTGCTGGGTATTCGGTGATGATGCTGCAGATGAGTCACGTTTCGGTTTGTTTGTTAATGGCGATCGTATTAGAGAACAAGTTATGGTTTTGTTCCTGTTCGGAGAAACACAGTCTGTGTCTAACGTCATTGTCAGCGAATACATTAAGCATAGTCTAGACTACTCTAGACATGAATATACTACTCGGCAAAGACTGCTATGGCTGCCCCGTGATGACTAGCTCTCAGAATGTGTTAAGGCAAGAATTGGTGAACAAAAAATTTCATTTTTACCTTTTAGTGTGAGACACTTTGGAGTGAGAAATAAGAACACATTCACAATGTTAATTGCAATTCGTTGTTAACATTTTCTGTTAGATCGACCGTAGGTAGGCATAGACAGAACGGATAAGTTTAACAACGCGTACAGTAAATTGTTTGTTCAAATGTTAAATATTTTATTTCATTTAAAACAAATATTTATAGGTCACTTATTATCGTATATTGGGAGGGGGGGGGGAAAACCAGTTCGTTCCTTTAATATTCTCCGAGGACGGAAATTTGCACCCCCCTGGAAAAAATCCTGCGGGCGCCCATGAGCTCATTATTCATTCTCTTCAAAAAAAAAATTGAATAACGTTTAACTTGAAAGAATATTTTAATATAAATCTATAGGCCCATATTACATTTTGAATACAAGTGATTTGTTCGTTGAAACAGATAAGTTGACAGTTGCAGTAGACTTTTTGTTGTTATCAGCATGTAATTTGTCTCACTTTTCAGAAGAAGTAAGGTCGTTTTGGGATCTATTTAATGTCTCCAGAATGATATCACAAATTTGTGAATCCGAGTTTTAAAAGGTTGTCTTTTTATAATGTAACACTCTAGAAACCATCGTTTCAATGTTTAAATAAGGAAACATCGTGCAACATAATTATCTGTTTTTGAAGTATTATTAAATAACTTAAGCTAGACTGATATTGAAAGGTTACAAAAAATTGTGTCAATCATTTCTTCATATTCTCTTGCATTACTGTACTTAAATACGTAGGGACAAGAAATTCTCGTATTTGACCATAAGATTTATAT
>JADKLZ010000130.1:93069-104360 GCA_021533235.1 Biomphalaria straminea | reverse complement strand
GTGTGAGTTACAGTCTGGGTCAGTTAGGACTCAGAGAGTGTGAGTTAGATGTCGCTTGTTTAAAGTAAATAGTTTATTAGTTTTATTTGATCTTCATTAACATTAAGTATCCTGTATCTTGTGCATATATTTATAGTTTCAAGTTCAATTTTAAAGAATTTATCTCAAAAAAATTAAATCTACTACTATGTCATTAATTGAATCTTTGCAGTAGATTATTCATCTTAAGTAGACTAACGGCATTTCCAAATCCACATGTCATACGAAGTTAGAGATGAAACACAAATCTTTTCAAACGACCTCGTGACACTATTATTCATAGCGGCCCATTCGGCTACAAGTCCTCTGCAGGGCCACCTGTCCATTTGGTGAGCAATCGGGCATTGGCTCAAAGTATACGCAGATCGTACATGGATCTTGAATATTATTATTAGGTAAGTAGAGATATTGTAAGATTTAGAGTAGGTACGACTCGATAATGTACCAAAATACTGTTCGATATAATAATAGCGATTTCTTAGGTGTACTATGAGCACAGTGTTTTGAGATTCCCATGCCTAGGCTAACCCAATTGTTAGAAATTGATCAAGAATCTAGGCAATGTACCAGGACACATTAAAGGTAGCCAATAGACTAAATCTACCTTATGTACCCAGACAGTACATACTAGATCTACATTCGTCATGATCGGCATGTAGGCTACATAGACTACAATAATTCTACACACAAGGCAATTCACGCTAGAGTTGCAGAACATTTTATTATTGTCCAGAAATTTCTTCTTTAATCTTCACGTACATTTTCTTGGAGACATGAAAAACGTTTGACATACTTTCAATGGAAGCAGACGTGAGATTATTGCAGCTAATTTCACATGTGCACTAATGGATTTCTTTTTCAAACATTCACATTACGGAAAATTTCCTGGATATTATATTCTTCAAAAATCTTGGATTATAATAACACGGATTATCTGAACAGTTTGGATAATTTATTACGCTCAGGTAAGACTTTTTTTTCCTTAGAAGCAAAGATAGAAGAAAAAAAGGTATTCGATAGCATATCTATACAGATCTAGAGTTGGAGCTAATTCAACAATAATCTAAATCCATATATCTACTTGTAAAAGGTTATAACACAATACATGCATATATAAATAAGTATTCCACCTTCTAAATAATGAAATAATGTAGATCTAGATGTACTATGCCATCTTTATATTTACTTTAGCATAATGTTTCTTTAGATTGGATCTAAATCTAGTCTATAGGTAGGCCTATTTTAAGACAAGTCTATAAGTATTTTGAGACAAGTCCCCAGTTTAATTACTTGTTCTACTAATTAGATAATAATATATTTAGTTTGAATGGTACATTCTCCTATAGATTTTTTCTTCTATTTTTCTTCTATTTTTTGAAATCGTCAAATGCAGTGATGCCCAAACAATTTTGACCGGATGCACATTTTAATTACCGCATTCATGTCCCGGGGTGGGGGTGCACTAAAATGAAAAAAAAACGAAAGGAAATTCACCTAAAACTATTTTTATATTAATCTGTCCAAACGTAGGAATAGATACACTTTCAAGCCTTTTTTTTTGTGTTTTTTTAAAGCGGGATATTGGATATTTTGAGCCGAAGTTTTGACGGTCCGGATTTTGGGCATCGCTGATCAAACGTTTCCTAACCTGTCTCTAAAATACTAAAAATATACGAATGCACGCTCTACACAAACACTTGACAAACATGCTCACAAATGACACAATCACACATATAAATACACACTCACATATACACTTGACAAACATACAAACACATGAAACAATCACACATATAAATACGCAATCACACATACAAATACACACTCACATATACACTTGACAAACATACACACACACATGACGCAATCACACATACAAATACACAATCACACATACACTTGACAAACATACACACACATGACACACACATGATACAAACACACATTCAAATACACACTCACACTATGCAGCTGGTTGCTGTCTTTCTCAATCGTGCTGCATTTTTTTGACGTCTGCCCCTGTAAGCTTTGGAGAGAATCAGAGCGCTGTAAGGTAAGTTCATATGTCATCTATCAAGTTCCAGAACTGTAAGGTAAGTTCAAATATCACCTTTCTAGCTCCAGAACTGATTACTCTATCAATACTTTCAATCTACAACAAAAACAACACCACAATCCAGATTACACTTGTAATTGTCATGCTGTTAATATAGCATTATTACTTTTTTAATGAATTTTTCTTTTCTGCTGCTCCGTCTCTCTCTCTCTTTTACTCTCTCTTTCTCTCTCTTCCCATCTCTTTCTATTGTCAAACCTCACACATTCACTCTTAATCTCGTTTTATGCAAGCAATAAAAGAAGTTCTTCTATTCTTTAACATCTATTTAATTCTATTCCTATAAGATTATGGCGCTGTCTGTTTAATTAGATAACAATAAAGTCCTCTTCTTGTCCGATTATTAGCTTTGTCAGCTAAAGTAGCACTACCCAGTGTTAGAAAAAAAATTAGTAAATAGGTTTGTAAAAAAATATCTTGAAGTGATCGATAATCCAGAAAAGTAAAATCTATATAAAACACCCGCTCATCATATCATACAAATTACAAATTATATTATATGATAAAATTTATAATAAAAAAATTTGAAAACACAGTGTTTTGTAATTAAGTAAGCCAACCGCAAAAAAAAAGCTTATTGACTCAATGTTTATGTAAGGCTGGACAAACTCAATATCTAACGTGAGGGCACGTGTAGGGCTGGTTAGTTTCAGTATTCACAGTAAAAAGAAATAACGTATGGGGCTGGATAGCTTTAATATCAACTATGAACACACATATATATTGTAAGGCTGGATAACCTCAAAATCTACCGTTGAAACAAAATATTTTAGGGCTGCATAGCTTTCATAACTATTCAGAACACACATTTATTGTCAGTCTAGGTCAGGGGTCGGCAACATGCGGCTCGCGAGCCACATACGGCTCTTTGGATGTTAAGCTGCATCTCTTTACTTCCGTGCGCAAATATTATTTATCTTATGGAAAATAAAACACATTTAAATTTTTCCGATTCCATTAACGAATATTAGAAACCGATTCTATCTCTCAAATACTTGTACTCTCTTTTAAGCGCTTGAAGTGTAACATTTTTTAGTTGATGTGCACCCCTTGCACCCCTTCCGGGCGCCCATGTTTATCAGATACGTGTCTTCTCAAAATCGAAAAGAAGACCTTCACGGACTGCTACCGCTCTCGTAACAAACAAGAAGAGAAGATACAGCTAACGTCATGCAAAAATACCTTGAAGACGATATAAACAATAAAAATAAAATCGTTGCAATAGCAACTGATGGAGCCAGAAGTATGACAGGAAGAAATAAAGGGGCAACTACGATTCTTTAGCGCAAAAAAAAACCCACCAAATTATTACGTTTCACTGCATAATACACCAAGTAGCGCTTTGTGTCCAAACATTTCCTGCCATGCATTGGGTAATCAAGATTTTTAAAAGCATCTTTTCAAAAGCTCTATACCATCGTCAGATTAAAGAATTTAAAGATATTAGAATATATATATAAATATATAAATTGTAATGGCCTTCTCTCTCTGTTGTAATGTTAGTTCTTGCTGTAGCTGATGTATTTCTAAGTTACATCAGGATACTAGGTGCATGGGTTACTTGTGAAGATGTAATTTAAAATTGCTAGTTTCATAGAGAAACCATTACAAGAACGGACATCCACAGGAACAAAACTTAATTAATAACTTGACTTCAATGTGAACTTTAAAATACTAATTTTATTTACAGAATGTTAAATGGGTATCAAATTCGAGCATGTCTTTCCACCCAGAAAAAAAATCAGTTATTAAGAGTAACAAAAAAACTAAAACAAATTAATTCCATTGATTGTATTCATGGTAAACCAGTAATACAGAATAAAAACGCAAAATACCTAAGTGTCATAATAAATAAAAAAAACAGTCATGGAATCCCCATATTGATGAAACAATACAAAAATCAATGAAGCATCAGGGTTTATTAAAGGAAATTTCTATAAGTCAAACAAGAACATAAAACTAAAATGTTATTTAACCTTAGTTAGGCCTATAATACAATATGCATCATCTGTTTGGGACCCCTCAACTCAAGAAAACTTTAAGAAACTAGAACAGACACAAAAAAGAGCAGTAAGATTTATAACAAATCAATACTCACATTTGACTAGAGTAACACCTTTGGTAAAATCACTAAATTTAGAAAGCCTTCAGGACAGAAGACTCAAAAGTAAAGTAGCAATTATACATAAAACACTGAACCATAATCTTCAAATTCTAAAACAAAATGTAATAAAATACTCAGAAAGACACAAAGAAAAAGTCACATTCCTCGTACCATATGCTAGGACTAATTTGTACAAAAGCTCCTTCTACCCTAGCGCTATTAAAGCATGAAATGGATTGCTTGAGCTAGACAGGAAAACCAGTGACTTGGCAGAGTTTAAGTCATTTGTTAATATGCATGACTGAATGCATGACGCGTAGGATGCAATCATCTTCTTTTTTGAAGTAACGTCTGTATTGTATAAGAAGATAAGATGTCGATATGGTGTTTGAGCATCGTAAAATATACCAAGTTGAAAAATTAAAATGTTTATTTTTTATCACTAGTCTTTATTTCTTTTCTTTTGAATAACATATTACATTAAGCTGTTGAGTAGTTACATTAAAGTGAGAAATAATATGTTGAAAATGTTTGTTTCATTATGGCGGCAAATATTATTAATCAATGAGAAGAAATATTTGAATGCTTTTATCGTAAAGATCAGTTTACAATTTTTATAAGTGAATTCATGAATAAAAAATACTACAACATATGCGACCACAGTGGGTCCCGAACTTTCTTTGGACCCGTGCTAATTTTTAGGTGTATAAATTATTAAATTGAACCATTTTATAAAACATAACAGATTTCCCGCGGCCTTTTAATTTACCAGGAGCCCCCCTGGAAATCTCCTGAAATGTTATTAAATTCTATGCCAGCGGTCGAAAAAGTCCTGGAAATTTCCGGACATTATTAAAATCTTTTTAAAGTAAAAAAAAAATTATGCTATGCTATTTTGTGAATGAAAATAGTGCGGATTTTGGATATATTATTTCCCATTCACATCATGTTGCACCATGGGATCTTCCCATTTGCTTGTTATAAGTAAAGCGAATGCGTGAATTCATGAATGAAGAATACTATGAATGGAGCTAAAAAAAAAATGGCTAATTGACCTTAATTTACGCGATATTAAGAATATAGCTGCACTCATGTAACAATGCTTTAGAAAAACAAATGTGAATGTTAATTTGATTAAATGGACTATAATTAGCATGTTCATGTGCTAAAGCATAGAACTATACTTGCGAAGAGAAGTTCTATAATCTTCTTAGAGTTGAATTCGAGTTTTAGATCTTCCCTATTTACTTGCCGCTGGCATGTTGTGTGTTTGAACTTTTGTGTGTTTGACCTCTTACTTAGAGGATTATATATATAGATTGCTGCTATCTATCAAAAAAAAGATGCATAATTTACAAGTCACAATATGTTATGACATAAATCTATAAGAATATATATGAACAAGTTAGTCGTTTAATTACTGGAAAAAAATTCTTTATATACTGAATCACTAGAGCTAAGCTTGTTTATTTCTTAATTTTGTTAAGCCAGAGAGAAATTTAATAAATTGTGGTACGGTAGCAACAAATTGAGGTAAGAAATAATTTAAAAATAAAAATAAAATTGCAAAGAAAATGCTTGACAATTTATTAAAATACACATTGCACCATGTATTTATATTTATAATGAAGTTTTGTAAGCGTGGCGTTTAATTTTGAATATAGACAACATCTATTTTAAATTTAACTTAAACTTTATTTAAGTTTCTTAAAATGTATATATAATTTTTTCAAAAGTAGTAATCAACTCATGTCCAGTTAATCATGAACCATAATGAAGAAAATCTTTGTATACCCATTCCCAATAGGTCACATTTCAGTAACAACACTTGACTAACCCAAATGTAAAGACTCCCATAGTACAACATTTTACAATCAAAGGTCTTGTACAATAAGGGCAATCAAAGAAAGAACAATATTCATTATCTTCTCCTCTCACCAAACTTACCTCACGTGACTACACTTGGCAAGCCTCTCCTCATTCTCTGTATCACAGCTCCATCTCTTGACAATTTAAAGCTTGAATGGACTCTGTCCGTCTGTCTGTCTGGTAAAACGTTTGTACACGTTACTTCTACCACGCCTCGAATCAAGATGAATTTTGTACAATTATTTCTTGTAGCTGACAAAACAATCAATACATGTAAAGACACTTCAAGACCGAATTTTTGTATACATAACTCTCGAGTTTTACACGTTTGTACTAACGAATGTCGGCTATGCAGGGGAGAGAAAGTTGTCTTGTTTAACGGAAACTATGGACATTCCATTTGATCTTTATACCTCCTCAAGCTCGCTATGTGGTTATGAAATGTAAACATCTCATTATAAACCACATGACAATAATATAGTACCAATGATGGTACTTTATCAGTATACATAGTAAATCATGTTTTGCATTTGTAGGTTTTATAAGGGTGCAGGTTGCACAAATTTTTTTCTTATTTTGTAATTTGTCCCGGGTATATGTGTGAGCGGGTTTTAGGCGTGAAAATACGGTAATACATCAAACAATAAACCATAATGTACAAATAGAAAAATATAACCTAATACAATTCTATGAAAGACACAAAGATAGAGACACATTTCTTATTCCATACGTTGTGACAATTTTGTATAAGTTCTCTTTCTTCCCTAGTGCCTTAAGAGAATGAAACGGGCTGCTTGAATAAGCCAGGAAAACCAAAGACTTAGCAGAGTTGATGTCGATCATTATCATGGAAGACTAGATTGACTTGCGAAGTAATTATTTTCTATTTAGACCTAGTGTCTGTAATGTATAAGAAGTACAGCGTAACATGTTTATCAGGATTGAAACATTATTATTCTTTTTTACTCTTCAGAAAAGTCACTGTAAATTTGAAATATAATTTTTTAAGGGAAAGAATAAAACTTATAAAAATGTTTTCATTCGCTGTAGCAAAGGATGACTTATAAAACTTTTAAATTTAACATCACAAAATGTATTCTATTGCAACATAAAATGTTTGGTTTAAGTTGTTCATAAACGTATATTTCTTTTCTTTTAAACATTTAATTGCCATCTATATATATATTCCTCTAAGTCTGAGGTCAAACAACAACATTCAAGCAACAACAAGCAAGCAAATAGGGAAGATTCCATTGCGTACGCACCACGGTGTGAATGGACCCAATCCGCACTATTTCATTCACAAAATAGCATAGACATAAATAAATATAGACCGGAAAAAGGAAGTAACTTCGTGTAACTTGAAAACACATGTATATATATCTACTATTGAATTATGATTTCTAAATTATGAAAAAAAAAATAAAAAATGCATTATCCTCAGTCTTAGAGATTAAACACAATTTATAGACATAAAATAATGTACACACAATTGTAATGCACAAATTTTTGTTTCATAAAACTGTCTTATGAATTTGTGTAGCGAATGGAAGGGAGGTTAAATAAGTGGAAGCCGGAAGAGATTATATACACAGATAGATACTACTCTCAGGTTTGACTTTAGCGCGGGAAATCTGTTATATCATGTTATAAAATGGTTCAATTTAATAATTTATACACCTAAAAATTAGCACGGGTCCAAAGAAAGTTCGGGACCCACTGTGGTCGCATATGTTGTTGTATTTTTTTATTAATGAATTCACTTATAATAACAAGTAAATGGGAATAAATCCATGGCTTGATTATAGAACTTCTCTTCGCAGAGATAGTTTTATGCTTTAGCATATGAACGTACTAATTGTAGTCCATTTAATCAAATTAACATTCAAATTTGTTTTTCTAAAGCATTGTTACATGAGTGCAGCTATATTCTTAAAATTTCGTAAATTAAGGTCAATTAGCCATTTTCATAGTATTTTTTTTATTCATGAATTCACGCATTCACTTTACTTATATCAAGCAATTGGGAAGATCCCATGGCGCAGCATGTTGTGAATGGGAAATAATATATCCAAATCCGCACTATTTTCATTCACAAAATAGCATAGCATTTTTTTTTACTTTAAAAAGATTTTAATAATGTCCGGAAATTTCCAGGACTTTTTCGACCGGCGGCATAGCATTTAATACCATTTCAGGAGATTTCCAGGGGGCTCCTGGTAAATCAAGAGGCCGCGGGAAATCTGTTATGCTTTATAAAATGGTTCAATTTAATAATTTATACACCTAAAATTTAGCACGGGTCCAAAGAAAGTGCGATACCCACTGTGGTCGCATATGTTGCAGTGCCTAAGGCCTGCCTTAGAAAATAGCGGCGTATGATATTCTGCCGGTCGACTAGTGTACTTTATTTGAGTAATGATCAAGGGTTACATAAATATTTTTTTTTATTTCATTTTCGTTACCTAACACATATGTTTCTAGTCTCTATGTTGAACTCTTTGGATGCCTTGAACATTTAAGGCTAATTACAAATGACACGCTACCTTTGCTACTTCCACACAGACTAATATAGATATATATATCGCAGATTGTCGTGCGGTCTTGCCATCGTATGTCCATGATGGAGCGCAAGCATCTTTTTTGAAAGCGCTCAAGTAGTCTTAGCTGTTTTCTATATAGTGTCCATGTCTCAGAGCCATATAGAAGGGTTGAGAGAACCACCGCCTGGTAGACATTTATTTTTGTAGGTAGGCGGAGCGATTTGTTCTTCCAAACTCTCGCCTGAAGACGTCCAAAAGCGCTACTGTCCCTAGCCAGACGGTTATCAACTTCCCTTGAAAGGAAGGCGTCATTTGACACTATGCGAACGCCGGTATGGACAGTATAGAGGGACTTCTTCTGATCCGACAGCTACGCTGGGCAGGGCACGTATCCCGTATGGGAGAGGAACGTTTGCCAAAGGCAGTCTTTTTTAGTGAGCTAAAAGGTGGTCGATGTAACAGAGGTGCCCCACGAAAACGCTTCAAAGAACAGCTTAGGCGTCAACTTTTCTTGGCTGACATAGAAGAGAGCACCTGGCTGCATGCGGCGTCGGAACCAGACAGCTGGAGGCCACACACGAAGCCCGCGGGATACACATTGGAGACCAAAAGAAAATCTGCCGCCGAGGACAAACGCAGACGACGAAGAGAAAATATAAACCGACCACCTGCTGACAATGGTTTTGCTTGCCCTGGATGTGGCAAAAATATGTAGGTCCCAGCTGGGACTGCAGTGTATATATATATATAGTATATATTTATTATATATTACATTATATAGCTATGTTTCTTTGTTTGTCGAAATGATGCAATCTAAGCGTAGCATTTTAACGGAATGTAGATATTGGATTGACAAAATGATACCCATATTTATAAGCCACTACGCTTTTGTTGTCTTCTCTTTTCTGTTGGTTTATGTTTTTAAAAGCTTTAATTCCTCATTTACAAAGCTAATTGACAAATAAAAATCTGAGTCTGCACTAATAATTTCTACGAAGAGCCGCAGTCAAGGAGTCAAAGAACCGCATTTTGTGACCTCCGCCTTAGTACATAGCTCTAATGGTCATTAAGAAGTACCCCGAGGAAAAGACCTTTGCGGTCATTACAGCTTCGTTGTACACCGTGAGCATTATGATTTAATGTGTTTAGTAACAAACTGTACATTGTTAGGGTTCACGCAATGTAGTCAAGGCAGAGCTATTGCTCTAGGAAGATACTGTGCCTAAATAACACGATTATTAGTTTAAACGTTTAACATTTAATAATGTACCTTCGTAGTCTATGAAATAAAAAGTACTTAATAATACTCCGAATTTTTTTTCTTTATTACTTGGTGTCCATTAACTGTATGGAGTTACAATAAAATAATAAATATAGAATATAATTTTAAACAACTTCGTCGAAAAATAAGCAATTTCTAAAAAGACATTTTGAACGTCAAATTACTTTATTTGGCCATAGAATCAACAAAGCATCAGATTCCTTACAATTAATGTCCCAACTTCGGAATCTCGCTTACCAACCTATTGGTTGCACCCAATTGTTTTTATACTATAATTAAATATATTTAGATGAGATAACAACATGGGCATCTGGTCGGAACGAATTCTCTAAAAGCGAAGTTTCTTTCTCATTAAGTAACTGTTGTTTACAAAATAAAGGCGGGTACTCAATACACCTTTGTAACAGCGGCATCGCATTTCTGTTCTATGCTACTTATTTGTTAAAGATTGATTCTCAAAGACTTAAACATTTTTGGGTTTAACAGCTAATAAGTAAAGTCTGGGGATTGATTCTCGAAGGCTTCAACATGTTTGAGTATATCAGCTAACAAGCAAAGCCTTGGGATTCCTTTAAACATATCGTTATGTTGTCAGGTAAAAGAAATAATTGGGTACACTTTTAACCTGATCCTGTATATAACAGAGTTTTTTTTTTATTCGTGTATTCAGAGGGTCAGAAAGTCATTGTGTGTGTGTTCACTGTACTAATGTATTCAGAGGGTCAGAAGGCCATTGTGTGGGTTCACTGTACTAATGTATTCAGAGGGTCAGAAGGCCATTGTGTGTGTTCACTATTTTAATGTATTCAGAGGGTCAGAAGGTCGCTGTGTGTGTTCGACGTAGTAATGTATTCAGAGGGCAGAAGGTCATTGTATGTGTGTTCACCGTACTAAAGTTTTCAGAGGGTCAGAAGGTCATTGTGTGTGTTCACCGTACTAATGTATTCAGAGGGTCAGAAGGCCATTGTGTGTGTTCACTGTTTTAATTAATTCAGAGGGTCAGAAGGTCATTGTGTGTGTTCACCGTACTAATGTATTCAGAGGGCAGAAGGTCATTGTATGTGTGTTCACCGTACTAATGTTTTCAGAGGGTCAGAAGGTCATTGTGTGTGTTCACCGTACTAATGTATTCAGAGGGTCAGAAGGTCATTGTGTGTGTTCACCCTACTAATGTATTCAGAGGGCAGAAGGTCATTGTATGTGTGTTCACCGTACTAATGCATTCAGAGGGTCAGAAGATCATTGTATGTGTTCACAGTACTAATGTATTCAAAGGGACAGAAGGTCATTGTGTGTGTTCACCGTACTAATGTATTCAGAGGGTCAGAAGGTCATTGT
>JADKLZ010000130.1:58889-93059 GCA_021533235.1 Biomphalaria straminea | reverse complement strand
GTGTTCACCGTACTAATGTATTCAGAGGGTCAGAAGGTCATTGTATGAGTTCACCGTACTAATGTATTCAGAGGGTCAGAAGGTCATTGTGTGTGTTCACCGTACTAATGTATTCAGAGGGTCAGAAGGCCATTGTGTGTGTTCACCGTACTAATGCTTATTGATACACAGTTCTCTTGACTCCTTACATTGGCATAGAATTATCCCATTAAACTTATGTCTCTTTCGAAATGTCTTCACCAATGTTTGCAGACTCTCCCCAACGGGTTGTCACTCTCCCCAACGTTTTGTCACTCTCCCCAACGGGTTGTCACTCTTTAACGGGTATGTCTCTTCAACGGGTTGTCACTCTCCCCATCGGGTTTTCACTATACCTTAATTCCTCATGGCTAATCAAACTTGTGAGAACTGACCCGGGTAAAAAGTTCATATTCCGGGTCAGTAATGTGGTCAGTATTTGGGTAGATTAACAGATTCCTTAAAAACTGCTATTCTCAGCAAGTAGGTTGCTATTTTATTACGATTGGTCAAGTCGCTAAAGTCTTTTCAAAATATGTTTGTCTGTCTGTCTGTCTGTCTGGTAAAAAGATTTTACACGTTATTTCTTTCATACCCACTCTTGGAACAACTGTGCACAATTATTCATTGACATCGATAGGACATGAATCAATAAATAACTGTTAATTCATTATTTGGTTTCATACCAGCAAGGGAAATAAATCCTCGGTTTTCACAGATACGGCTATATACTTTGGGGCTCGTCCCATTACATAAATGAAACTATAATAAATTATTTATTGTTCGTAAAGAAACATGAAACATTTTAAAAAATAATCAATCAATAGTTGTCAGTACAGATTTTTGTTTCCATAGTTACGTTTTAGTTGTTTTTTTTAAAGTATCATCCTTATATTTATTTGTTTTGACCTTTGAACTTTAACCCAGAAGTCTCTTAGGAGTCACCAAAAGAGTCGAATTAAAAAAAAAAGAACAAAGTCTTTATAGCTTCGTTAACCACCATGAGCAAACATGCTTTGAGGGGCAAACAGTGACCCACGGGCCGTAGTTAAGACTTCACTCCTAGAATGTATCATGAATAGGGCGGATTTATGTATCTGGAGACCCAGGGCAGAGTTTATATGTAGGCTCCTAGACTTTTTCGAAAGCTTTAAAAAAATCAACTTATAAATAAAATACTTAGACCTAAAAACCTGCACCATATTTTTAAAATGAAATAATTTAATCTGACCCGTGACAGGTAATGTAAAGGTTTAGTTTCTAAGTATTGAAGTAAATGCAGAACTCCCATTGTATATTATACAATGAATACATTTTAAGCAGACATGTTTTTTTAACCACGACAGTTTACACACTGTAAAATTTAAAGATGTGTCAGGAAAATGCGAGGAAAGGTGAACAAACACATCCATGGTGATTTTGCTGCTCATAAGAAATATGGATTTTGTTTTTTTTTCTTTTGTGAGTTGTCACTTGGTAGTAGCCCCGTCTTCCCGCTCTTATATCCGGCCTTAATCAGGACAGAAACATTATTAAAGCTTAGCTCGACCAATGCTTCATTTTGCCTAGAGTTCTGAGTAAATCTCTTTATAAATGTATAATGCTGTTGTTGAAAGGAAATGGACAGAAATAAGAACACTTTTGTAATTCACGTTAAATATAAAATGTTTATTTATATTTACATTTCATTATTCAATTTAACTTTAAAAACTGTATTACAGTTTTAAAAAAATACATTCTTTTCTAATAATTGATATTTACTAGCTTTTTTTCCTATGAAATATTTGATTATTGATACTTTATTAGTGTTACGTAAAGAAATTAAATAAATATTCACACTTTTTCATTTTATTATGAACCTACCTATAATGTCAATTGTTAAGCCATATTGTACGCCTTTGACAATAAAGGCCGCTTAATCATAGTTGAAATGTTAGCAATATTACTTTAATTGTGTGTCTGTGAAGTCAACATCCTGAAAAAAAGAAATTGCGTTGCCAATGTCTTTTTCAAGAGGCAATAAAACAATTTCTTATAAATAAAAAGTAATCAATTTATGATCGGATAGAAAATGGCTTTTAATCATTTGCCTTGTATGTGAAGAATTGATCTGTCAACCTTTTGTAGTAAACAATATACAATTGTCCAATAGTGTTTAACTTTTATCTGCCTCCGAGACGGATTATTTTCACACTGAATAAACAACCAACAAAATTTAAATGACAAGTTAAAAATTCCTGTTTCACAAAGTTCTCCACTTGTAAACACATGATCCAAGAGTATGTAAATGGTGTTAAAAGAAATCAATTCGCCCTGCATCTATTGAGTTCAAAAACTCTTCTTGTGCCTCCGGAAAGTCTTCAACACTTACTTTGAAATGACTTCTGGCTATAGCAAACGGTATGCCATTTAGTTTGTAACGATTAAGAAAATTATTTTTTAAAAAAATCGTTTTTAATAGTCTCAGGTTGACAACCACAGTAATATTCTGTAAGAAAATAATATTAAAATTCAATATTTAGCAACTAGAAATTTATACTATTTTACTATACAAATAACTTTTACAGGAAATATCTATGTATTAAATTGATGTATATTTAAAAACCAGAATATTGTGTTATAAAACTTTATGTTTGCGTTTCGTTTTTGAATGACATAATTAAAACTATTCTGTATTCTATTGTTTGTGTAAGGGGTGGGAAATATGTAGTTCTTCTTTTAGTAATCAGCTTGTTAAAAAAAAAGTTCCCTATTCAGATGTCAGATAATGCAAAAGTCATTTGTTTCCCCCTACCATCGTTGCGCAACTATGATGCAGGGAGGCATACTCGGCTGATATTAATTCCGAAATTGTCTATAAATATGTCATATTGAATTTCTCAGACTTCACTCATAATCATTAAACGTACCAGGATGATTAGGCGGTAAACTGTCAACGACATATCTTTCCAGCTATATTAGCATTCTTGTATCCACTTGGGTCCCATGTCCTGGAATATTACAAGATGATGCGAGGCCACATTAAATTAAGTCCATTTTCTCGTTGTTCTAGTTTTGACCTTAATGTTTATGCTGTTATGGAGGCCCGATGACTAAGCTGTAAAGCGCTAGGATTCCCAACCAATTTTTCTTTTCGGGATCTTTAAAATCTCCTGGATTATGGGCACAGCACGGCCTACATTGTGCTGATGTGCGAAAAAGCCAAAATATTAAAATTGACGTTGTGCTGGCCACATGACACACTTGTTAACCGTCGTGAACAGATAAACTCTAAATCTTCTGCCCCATAGATCTCAAGGTCTTAAATGGGAAGTTTATATTTACTTACTAATAATGCTGTTGTTGGGGTGCGTGGTCTATTCTGTCAAATAATTGGAAGATCAGGGTTCTATTTCCAAAGATTAATTAAGGTACAAATCGCATGTGTGTATGAGTTAATTTCATAATTAGTAAATACAATCTAAAAACTCGACCTGCTTAGATGAGATCCAATATAATAGATCCCCATTTACATCCCATAGACCTTTAATTCATGTTTTCACCCACGGGGTCAATAAAGATCACTTTGGAAATCACGGCATGAAGAGGTTAGCAGTTTGCTCATTCATGTACAAGAAAGTTAATAATAAAATCCCAATAAAAATATTAAAATTTAACTGAAATAAAAAGACTATACTTTTATTTTACTAAACAATTAGGCTGACATATAAATGCAAGTGCAATCATTTAATTCCGCACAATAAATGTAATACCAAATTTAAATACTTTTAAGCTTAGTATATCATTGACTGTCTTTTGTTGTTAGAATAGTTGTATACATTAAAACCTCACTAAAGTTACCATAACAATCTACATACATTTCTAAATTAAAAAAAAAAATTAGGCACAGCAGTATGATAAACAAGATATATAAAATTTTGAATACCTTTTGTAAATAGGTCGCTAAGTTATACACGCCTTTGGATATTAGAAATATTAGTAGTAACACCGTCCCCTCTAAAAACTTTTACAAACAAATGCTGTCATAGGAAGAACCCAGTTTCAATCACCTATAACGAACTAAAAGAAAAATATTTTCCTTTAATGTCCCCAACTAATAAATATACCACCAAAACAAGTGAAGCCTCGATGTCGCTCTGATGTCGATTTAAATATATTTGACCTTTGCCGAGTCTTGTCATGTCTACGTCACACAATCTCTAGACTGCTTTCTGTTTGGGGTCAAATATATCTGAATATATGAAAGAAGTGTGCGAAAATTATCGTTCAACTTAGTGTATAGTGTAATCTTATCAAATTATTATAACGTAATCTTATTAAAAACAAGTTATTTTCATTTACCAGTGGGCGTAGTGGCTTGGTTTCCTGGGTTCGAATCCTGGTGAAGACTGATATTTTTAATGTTAGGATCTTCCGGCGGCTCTGAGTCCACCTAGCTCTAATTGGTACCTGACATTAGTTGTGGAAACGTAAAGGTGGATGGTCATCGTGCTGGCCACATGACATCCTCACTAACCGTAGGCCACAGAATCAAATGGCCTCTACGTCATCTGCCCCATAGACCAAGACAAACATTACAAACACAAAAAAACGAGAGTTAAAATGACAAACTAATCTACAATGTTTGAAACAGGTAGGTCCTAATGTTCTTCTTGAGAGTAGTAAAAAATAATAAATAATATTTATTTTGACCAATGAGAAGGATGACTTTATCAATTCCATCAATGATCAGACGCAGTGCCGGATTTAAGTATGCAGAGGCAACGGGCCTCTACAATTTTTTTGAAATGTGATACTTCAAAAACAAACACTTCTTTATTGATCCTTATGAAAATTCGTTTCGATTACAAGGTCAAGGACTCTTTTCTGAAAAATACAAACAATGATAACAGAAACATTCACATAAATAGAACAGTCACAACACAGACGTTATGATCCTGTTCATGTTTCATAGTCAGCGAGTAGCGTTGATTTAGTCTGACCGAATAAGGGACGAACACGTTTTTATACCGTTAGTTTCTTTTTTTTTTTTTTTTGAATTTCTCTTCCTTATATCCAGCCTTGATAACACTGTAAAAATGCAATCACATATTTATTAATACTTGGTTTTTGTTTTTAGATATGTAAAGCTTTATTTTTATAGAGCAATTATTTAAAGGGAAGATAATCTTCCTAAAAATTATATATAAATAATTTAAATTGTAGTAATGTTCCCATACTATATTTTTTAAAGTATTTTCATTGCTTACGTAACATAATTAATTTTTAGTTTTTCAATGATTTTTTTTTTTGTCAAGCATATATTGAAAACATTTTTGTTAAATGAATGTGAATTAGTATATAACTATTTCTTTATGACTGAAATGAAATACAAATACATTGTAGATTTTCTCACATTACAAAGTACGACATACACACCTGCGGGTTGCGAGACCTTTGGCCAGGGGTCGTGTAAGACCATCGGGAAATTCGTTGTTTTTTTTCCTTTTATTTTGTCGCACGATTTGTTAAGTTTTGTAACATGCTCAGTTGCACCCAAGATGGTATACATTGTATCCTAACCTACCCATGCCACAAATGCGACCAGCGATTTAAAGAAAGACTAGGACTTAACATTCAGTTACACTCGTCTTTGAGTCCAATGAGAAATGTGCTCGTCTTCAATCACGAAGGAGGAGCTATGTCATTAAAAAGAAACTTTTTTCGTAATGTTAAACTAATTTAACCCTACGATTATTACAGACATTTGTTTTGTTGCTCAGATTAAATAAGCTTCATCATCGCATTACACTTTAAAAGTGTCCTCTATCTAGACCAGTGATGACCAAACTACGGCTCGCGGGCCAGATCGGGCCCGCAAAGTGGTTCCGTTCGGCTCGCCGAAACGAAGGCACACAAAATAGAAAATTCCCTATATAAAAAGGTTGATAAAGTTTTTTTAAATTACGGTACGGCCCAAACTAGACTACATGGACTAGATGTATAATATAACAGAAAACGTTAAAGGTTCTTCACTGTTTTGTGGAACATGGCAAAAAAACAATATATTTTATTAGTGAAGAAAGTGTGGTTGGTTAAAAGAAACAACAAATATGGCAGAATTATTGTTCTATTGTTAAACTTTGCCTACAGATTGAATGATTGGATAGTTGTCAAAAAAAGGTAAGAAAATGAGTCTGTATTTAAGCTAGATATAATATTGCTCATATTTTAAGTAGCGAAATGAAGCCATTTTTTTCCGAAGGTCAGAAAAAATGATAAACTTCAAACATCACACTAATGAATGTAAGTGTTAGAACCACGGGTTGTAGTTTTAGTTCCATTTCATTACGATTTTGTATCTGTTCGGTCATGTGGCTCGCGACATGTGTTTAAACACAAACTTAAAATCGGTTCCAGAGTGGTCCACCCAGGCAGATTCAATATTATCAGAAAGAACATCCGAATGAAATTATATCTAAGACAAATGATAATAATGCAGATAGAAGGTTGACAGATCCAATGTATTGCCCCAGTAATCTCTAGGCATTAGGTCTCTTTACTTTGCCTCTTTTTTGGATTGGATAGAACAAAAAATAAACATGCAATAAAATGTAAAGTACAACATTATTAATTGACTTAAATTAGGTCAAATGACAGATAAGAAGGTAGATAGAAGATTGACAGATCTTATGTAGTGCCCCAGCGGTCCAGCAGATCAAGTTAGATGTAAATCTGGACCGACTGGTTTATAATTGATCTAATTGTTTTGTGAAGAATAATTCTCTAATTCAAATCCTCTTTTTATTTAGTATTGAAGAGATTTTATTGTCAATAAAACTTTTTACAGTTTACACAACCGTTCACGTTAAAATTGTTCATAAAACAGTCCAAATTTGACCGTCACTAGGTTAATCATAATAAGTATCCTTGGGCCTTTATTGTTTGCCTGTTTTTGAATTGGTTACTTAGATTATAAGTACTTTTTTGTAGAAACAACAAAAAAAAAAACGTGAAATAAAATGCAATGTATAACATTATTGTCCTAAATTAGGACTGATTTATTATGCATACCAATTAGGGTTTTCTCTTTAAAAAACTGCTTGCATAAAATATTTATAAAAAATAGATTTTGAGCTTTAAGAAAAAAAAAAAAACGTTGCATCAGAACTTTGAATGACCTAAAATATTGCGATGTCCGATTTTCATTTTCTCTTCTTCTTTCTGAGATCTAAACGGGACGAACGGACAGACAGACAGACAGATGGACAGACAGGCCCCAAAAAACTAATAGCGTCTTTTTCCCTAACGAGGGCCGCTAAAAATAACCAATTAATAAATTAATTTATTGGTAATTAACTATTTTAATATCGGTCTGGAGAATTATTGAAAAAGTATAGTTGTAGGCTTCGTTATTATCGTGAGCACACTTACTTTGAGGGGCAAACAGTGACCCGCGGACCGTAGTTAAGACTTCACTCCTAGAATTTATCACGAATATGGCGAATGTAAGTATCGGGAGAGTCAGGGCAGAGTTTATTTGCAGGCTCCTACACTACGTAATGATCAATAAAGCAGTCTTGGTCTTAATATTAAAAGGCCGCACCGAGATGTTATAATAAAATAATTTAATATTAGCCGTATGGAACCAGTGATATCTGCCCATGTGGAATGTCATCAGAGAATGCCGACCATGTCCTCCAAGACTGCGCTCTTAACCAAGAGGCCCGTCTAAGACACTGGCCACAAAACACCCCAATAGAAAGAAAACTATTTGGAGAGCTCCCTGACTTGGAAACCACTGCGCAGTTCATCTCAGATATTGGTGTAGTGATCTGAACCCTCCAACATAACAATGAGAACGAAGAAGAAGAAGAACCGTAGCACGAAATTGTTATGGTTTATGTAATGAAGTAAATATTGAGCTCTCGTTGTATATTATATTACGAACACATTATAAGCAGACACGTTTTAACAACAACAGTTTTACAGTCTGTACATTTTAAAGATGTGTCAGTAAAAATATCTTGAAATATGTATCATATTAAAACATGGTAATTTTGATGGACTTTAGAAAAATGGATTTTTTAAAAATTCTTTTGTGGCAGACGCTTTGTCGCTGAGATCCCTGGACAGAAGCCCCGCTCTTAACTCCGGCCTTAAAGACGGAAACATTAAAGCTTAGCTCGACCAATGTTTCATTTTTCAGGTCTCAGGAAATCTCCTTATAAATTTAGAATACAGTTGTTGAAAATAAAGTCTGTGGCATTTTACGTCTCGAGAGACGATCTTTTTCCCTTGCAAGCAGAGATGGAGTGACCTCTCCATTGTTGGGGGAAAGCCTGGGCTGTAAATTTGCGAGTGCTGGGCTGCCCACACGTCAGCACACGCCTCTCTTCCATACTGACCGGGTCCACAGGGATGGCAAGTAGACAGGTAGAAAAACAAAATGTTTGTAATTCACGATAAATAAATTGCTAACTTATATTTACAAACGTTCATTATTTAACTTAACTTTGAAAACTGTATTTTAAATAAACAACACACACACACACTCTTTTATTATCATTGATATTAATTAACTTTTTTTTGAAATATTTGATTTTCGAAACTATATTAATGCTACGTAAAAAAATAAATATATATTCCCAATTCAGCAAATTTTGACTACTTAGCTTATTATTTAAAAAATTCAAATACAATTTTGTACGCCTTTCTCTTTAAAGGCCGTTCTTAGTAATATCTTAGTTCTAATCAATTCTAATGTCAGCAAGTGATAGTTGCTTCATTGGATAATAAATAGGGATATGTACATTTGATTTGGATGTGGGGAATTTCCTTTATTAGCGCTGGAAACTACACATTTTCCACTTCACAACTAACGCTGAAAACACAATTTCACAGCTATTAAAAGATGGAAAGGCAAGATGTATTTCAAGTGTCTTTACCTTTACCCTAACCCTTTCAAACCAGATACACATAATGCATTTTAACCAGAATTATTTCTCAGTACCCGATTTATGTCTATTTTTAAGACTCAGTCTGAACCAATTAGTTATCATGTTTTCTTCGGTTCTGGGGTTAATGGAATGTGGTTCCTTTTTCTCTCAGAAAACAACGGATGCGCCCAGATGAGTCACTGGCTTTGGTTTCGTCACATTCATGCAGGTCTATTGTGAGCACCTCTGTTACTCCGTAAGAAGCAATATCATCGTCGCAGTTCTTAGTATCTCCTTATTTTATTTGACACCAACTAGTGGAATTAAACCTTCATTATTCACAGATGTGGCAAAATATTTGGATTTTCGCCCATGAGATAATTGATATATTTCTCCCATACCCATTTTCGGCTCCAGTTAAAGTTTAAACAAATATACCTAACAAAACATAAATCAATTATAAAATTAACCAATTAGTCTAATGAAGATTGGTTATTAATTATGATATCTCAATTGGAAACGAATAACTTCTATAGTTTTGAGAGATATAACTGCGGAGTTATTTCCGTTAATTAGCTTTTTTATTGTTAAAAAAAAGCTACATTCTTTTTTCACCCCTTAAACCTTAACGCGTGAGTCATGTGCGAATCTAAACGAGCAAAAGGACTCGTTATACACGTGATTACACTTGCTTTGAGTGATTTGAATATAACTCACGGGCCATACTTCAGACTTTTCTTTTATAGTTTATCAGAACAGAAACATTACTAAAGGTTTATTCTTTCTAAATTTATAATACAATTGCTGATAGGACAGTGAGAGAAATGCTCTTTAGTAGTTGACGATAGAAAATGTTTGACTTACATTAACAAGTTTTTATTACTTTATTTACTTTCACTAACTATACTTTATTTTTCTTTTTTGATTAAACATTTAAATATATATTAATTATAGTTAAGCTCTGTTTTATTTTAAACTTTAATGAAGTTACATAAGAAACAAAATGATTATTATATTTTTTCACTCTTTATTTTAGCTACATAAATATAGCATTCGAAACAAAAATAACTTTTTGTATGCCTTTAGTAATCAAAGGCTAATTATTACGTATCAACGCTAAACCTTGTATAATTAGTGCATACTTTCCCTAACTGTGTAGTTGTTTCACTCCACTAAATGTATTATCTTAAAAATATATTTTAATTATCCGCAAAATTTTATATCTACAATGATATATTTCTGCAATTAACATATTTTATATACAGCTTACTGAGTCTATTTGTTTGATATTTTATTATTTTGTTTTGATGTATTATGGATCAAGAAATCCACGAAATCTCGTTGACAATACTTTTACAACGGCCCCTAAGGCACATTAATATTTAATGTTTAAAAGGACTTCTACATAGAACAACAAATCCCTATATGAAACATTCTGTCTAGAAATTTGTGTTGGTGAATTGCATTATTATTTAAACAGGGGGTCTTCGGAAAGTCAGAAAACTTGCCTGGGTGTTTACGAGACAAAGTTTGGGAACCGCTGGATTAAACCTTTTTATGAATTGTACAACGGTGTTTGGATTTGTCTCTACACTTGTTAAAACAAGATGATTCGATTTTCTTGTTGGTTAATCACATTGAAATACACCCGCACAAGAAACCCAAACATCTCCATAGTAATCTGTCGAAATCAGACAGGCATCAACAACTATATGTCAGGTTTACTCACAATTGAAATAAAATGTTTCCGTGGTACATTATAATATTTGTTAGTATTTAATTTTTTAAAACTTTAAAATAAAAAGTATTGTAATACATTACTTCTTTTGATGTTAAGTATAAATTGAAAATATTTTCGTTTAATAAACATAGATAAGTGTCTAACAATTTCTTTATTACATTTATTAAATGAATATATATTATAAATGTTCAATAATATTGGATTGTACAATAAAGGACAACGAATTGTCGATATAAGCGACTACATAACCATTGTTCCCACCACGGTGAACTGAAAATTTTGGAGACTCAGTCTTTATCGCACTGTTTGTTTCCGCTGTGTTGATTATAACAGTGTTAATGTAATTATTTTTTCTGGAAAAAAATGTCATTTGAACTTCACATTATTTGCTCTAGACATCTAAATCAAAACCTTTGGTTCCGATGAAGAGCATGTTGTGGAACATTCGCCCCCAAAAGTCTTTTTGTTTTTCTTTTTTGTTGTGTAGACCTTTCCCGTCCCTTCTTCCATTGAAGACTATAAATCTAGTGTAGAAAGTAGAAATTATAACACTGCTTGAACTGGGTCTGCACATTTTGAGCAAGTTGTGCATTTTAACTCTTTCTTTCCTAACTGACGATACCAACGTTGATTCCACCGGAATGTGGTAAATGATTACGGAGAGAAAGGGTTAAATGATATAAAATGTAAAGTAGTTACGTACTCTACAAATATGTCATACTTTCGGATCTATTAATATTTATGAAAATTGAGACGGCAACTAAAATGATGCCCAGTACATTAAATTACTAATACTATGATACTTTTATACGTATCATGTAAGTCCGAGATATTATGTTTTGCGATATTTTATCGCATTTTGTCGGGACACCCAACTTTCTTATTGCAAAAAAAAAAAAAAAAAGAAATATTACAATATAAGTCTACGTATTCATTAAATGATGTTTTGTTTACTTCTGATGTTTATATGTCTATACCTTGTGCATCTACATAACTCTAACTCTACCCTTACATTACTTGGGACCATATTTATAGAACGACCTCACACACCAAAACACACACTATTTGTTTTTTATATTTTTTTTAACTATTTCGTTATTTTTCATTTCAGTATTTTTTTTTTTACCTTACACATTTTTTAGACCCTTTCCTCTGATAGCTAACCTAGACACTACATTCTTATCTGGCATTTGTCTTTGATATAATTTCATTCGGATGTTCTTTCTGAAAATATTGAACATGCCTGGGTGGACCACTTCGGGGGCCGATTTTAAGTTTGTGTTTTCACACAAACTGTTTTTTTAACCTTGTTTTTTTCTTAAATTATATCATACTTTTTTTTTACTGCTTTGTAAAGTGTAGAGTTTCACTGTGCAATTTTAAAGTCTGTATGAAATGTATTTCTTATTGTCAAGTGGAAAACTATTAAATTGTTGCTTTTGTTGAGTAAAAAAAATTATAAAATTAAACTTTCAATTCAGACAATAAATAGAATCATAGAAGCAGTAGCTGCCTTAAGGATTAGTGGTGGCAATTTGGGCAATAATCCCAGGCCACGCCCCTAAGGAGGTCACCGTTATAGGAGATTCACTTGCTACCATCTTGTTCGAAAACCAAACAAGTTATCATAAACTACAACTTGTTGCTCAATATTACTAGGCATTTATATGATACCAATTACCTCTTACGCTCTGAACATGACATTTATGCTTTAGAAATACTTTTCAGTTTTGATAAAGACATCATCTGATACCAACTAGATAACTAAGTACAAATAAATACTTTATTAACTTGTAAACTTTTTTGAGTGATTCATTTTTTGTTAGATACATATTAAATAATTTTGTAAAGGTTTAGCTTGATCCGAGAATGGTTGAGTTCTCGTGTACAAAAATGTGTACCAGACAGACAGACCAACAGACAAAGTGTGATGATTTAAGCTTTGTAACAATTAATCAAGCGAAAAAATACACATTTGTAACATCTTATAATTGGACGAAATCAACGTTTTTGCAATCAAGTTCCAGCTTTACAAAATGTATATCAATCCAAACAAGGATTTACCATTTCTTCATTCAAGTTTAACAAATAAAGTGTAGTTACACCAACGGCGATCTATACATGCAAGACATGGACATCATCAGCAATAATCAATACAAAATGTAACAGAGTAGCAATGGCTACCACGTGTTTTAATGTAACAGAGATTGTATCATAAATTTCCAAATGTTTATTTGACCACTTAGCGACATTGTTACCGAGTGTCGCATGATATTTTCTGGACATGTTTGTAGACACAATGAGTCGCGCTCCACGAAGATAGCAATACAATAACATTGTCGTGTTTTGAAATACATTTTTTTCACCCGATGTAATTTTGCATTGATGTTTTGATATATATGGTGATCAGTACCGACCTGTTATATAATGTAGTGTTTCGTTACAACGTACAGAAGATTTTTTTTTTGTTAGATCCTAATTTATAACACTCAGTTCTTCAAATACATGTAGTATAAAATATCTTATAAATAACAGACGCTATTTCAAAAAATAGATCTAGACATGCATGTTAATCAATAACTCTGCCAAGTCACTGGTTTTGCTGGCTGACTCAGGCTACAAATTCCATGCTCTAATATCTCTATGGAAGAAGGCGTATTTGTACTAGCGAATGGAATAAGAAATGTGAGTGAATCAGTAAAAGTGAAGGTTTATTCCTTGATTGACATGGGCGTAGCAAGGGGGGGTCTTGGGGGTTCAACCCCCCCCCCCCCCCCGAAATGAAATCTCGCCCGAAAGGGGCGGGGCGCTAGGTCATTGCATTCTGATATTTTTTATTACATTTTGTTAACTTAAGGTGAGATTTCAAGTTATCATGTTAAGCTCTATAGAAGATAAAAAAAAAAGAAAATTTTGATAATATACAATATGTATTTAATTTTAACTTGACCTTTCATAGAAAGAAAAATCTGGATGGAGACTTCAGTATGACAGTTGACTATATATTCTCCCTAATTTTGACCATTTATCTTTATAATGTTATTCTGTATTTCCTGTCATAAAGAGGTACGCTTTCTTAAAAAGAAAAGAATAATCTATATATATAATTCTCAAACGACAAGTTCAACCAAGCAAGCAACAAGTAAATGGGAAGATCCCATGGCGCAGCACGGTGTGAATGGAAACTGGTGCATCCCAATCCGAAATATGTTCATTCACAAAATAGCATAGACATAAATAAATATAGACTGGAAGAAGGAAGTAACTTCATGTAACTTGAAAACATGTATCATCTATTGAATTTGAATTTCCAAATTGTAAACAATTTAAAAATTGCATGATCTTCAGTCTTAGGGATTAAACACAATTTATAGACATAAAATAAAGTACACACAATTGCAATGCACAAATTATTGTTTCATAAAACTCTCTTATGAATTTGTGTAGTGAATGGAAGGGAGGTTAAAAAAGTGGAAGCCGGAAGAGATTATAATGAGTCGTAAGATTCTTAAAACTAGAACGACAATACACAGATAGATACTACTCTCAGGTTTGACTTTATAAGTACTTTCATTAATATCACAAATTACTTTACTTTTACTTTACAAACTATTTCAATAATTTCCGGAGATTTCCAGGACTTTTTCGTAGCCCTATATTTAATATCATTCCAGAAGATATCCAGGAATCTGTTAAAATTAGCACAGGTCCAAAGAAAGTGGGGGACCCACTGCGGTCGCATATGTTGCAGTGCCTAAAGCCTGCCCTGCAAAATAGCGGCGCATGCAATGCCGCCGGTCGACTAGTATTATTTAAAACACGAAAGATTTAGATAAAATGCATAACTTGAGTATTTTTTTTAGATGAAACTTTTTTTTGAATTTCTTTGTAGAGTGATGAGTTTCAGTTTTCAATTTCTGTATGAAATGTTTTTCTTTTTTTCAAAAAAATAAAAGTATTAAATAGTTGCATGATGAAGAGAATAAATAATGATAAAATTGTTCCTCTTTATTTAATATACTGAAATCATTTAGTCAAAACAAATTTTGACGACCTATTCTTTGGGTCTACTTATTAACTTAATTATCTTAAAGGTGAGCTAAGTAAACATATCTGACTAGCCCTCCTTATACTGACACACACACACATTCAAAGGAGTCTAAATAAACAAATGCATCAATGAAATGAATTAAAATGACGACCCAATTAATACAATTATGCAACGTATTAGCCATTCTGCTCCTCAACTGTTTTCCAGGTCAAACTTGCCCCACGACTTTATTGGTCACCTGCTCCACCCTCCTTTGGCTCTATTTTCTTCATTAATCCAATCTCCTCCCATGATAATAATTTCATCAATATCTGCTCTATTGATCGTTAGTCCTTGCAAGGAAATTAATTAATACGTGCTTACTCAAACAGCGACCAAAATGGAGGTCCACAAGACATACGTTCTTAGCACGCTACTGTTCAGCTGTGAGTCGTGAACACAAACCAAGTGAGAAAACTAGGATCTTAAAAATAACATGGAAAGAAAGAATGTGTTATAATGTGATCATTGCGAGAACGGGCCTTATCAGCAACTGTATGGTCTCAGGTAACACTCCTGCGCAGGCTAAGATGGATGACAATCGCATCAAATAAATAATTCTGTACGGGCAACTTGCGTCTGGCTCAAGAAAAACTGACTGCCCCCACCTCCGTTACGTTGATGTGATAAAAATAGATTTAAAATCAGTAAACATTGATACTGCCTTGAGGAAGACATAGCTGGAAAGACACGGTGACCAAAAACAACTATAGACAGCAAGAAAACGTGGGCCTCGACTCTTGAAAAAAAACGTACCACACGGAAAATGGCCAGCTCCTCTACCACCAAAGTGAAAGCCACCTTGACGTGCAATTCATGAGGTTCGTAGTGTCTCTGTAAAATAGGGCTCCACAGCCATATAAGAAAGTGTTCAAGATGAACCATAGTCGTTTTATGTCTGAATTAGAAAAAAAGAATGAATGAATAAAAAAATCTGAGCAATTTTTTGAAATACATTTATAGCTTACAATTACACATTACATCAGTTCTACATTTTAGTATTATAAGACAAAACATTTATGGCTATTGAATAAAGTTAGAGGACAACTTATGGTTTTAATTTTTTTTTTAAATCATCAAATATTACAATAAAACTGAACTTCAAATATTGGGATATGTATATGGCGTTGTGCTGTCGATTTACAGAGGAATTGAAATATAAAAACATAATTTAAGATAAGTTAAGTTAAGCTGTCTCATGAATACATATTTAAATTATTTTGTTTAATACTTTTATAAATTTAGTAAATTTAATAACAACTTTCGTTTTACGGAGAAATTAGAATAAAAAGAATATTTTATTTGAATTAAACTTCATATTAGTATCAATATTTTTAGCCAGATATGCAGACATTGTTCGCATTCGTTACTTCCTAGAATAAATATGAAGTTTAAATTGCTCATTTTTGTTCGCCTGCACAATGTGGGCTATCAGGCTAATTCCGGGGTCGGAAACATGCGGCTTGCGAGCCACATTCGGCCTCTTAGATGTGAAGCTGCGGCTCTTAAGTTCTTTATGCAAATAAAATATTTGATCAAACCTTTTATTTAACAAATCTGAATCTTTTAACGAAGATAAGTCGCCGATTCGATCTCTCAGCCACTTGCACTCGCTGTTCATCACACCCCTCCTTCATTGCATGCGTCGTCACTGTTGTCAGTTCGTCGGAAGCTCTGGAATGACGCCGTCGTCGGATGCCTTTATGTACGCTTTTATTCACTATTACGCAAGACAAATCGGCATCTTAACCACAAGCTTAGACTGTTACGTATAGTTTGTTGTTTTAGGTAAATGAGTTAGAAGCGAATTATGTTCTCAAATTTACGAGCAATCTACAAACAATGCTAATTTGGCGGTATTACTAGAAATTGCACGAAAAGGCAATCCATTTACAGATGCTTCCTACGTGTATCTGAAGAACTGTTTCTTGATTACAAAAACAAACCAGAAGTCTTGAAAAAAAATCATACATTTGCAGTATCCGCTAAAACAGTACACTATAGAATAGCCAAACTATATTCAAATATAACATATTTGCAGGTGAAAGATATTCAACTATTTTTCTGTCTTATCAGTTGCAATAAATTAGTCTTGCGACATAAAGACACGGCACAAGTCGCCCATTTTGTCATATATATGTCTTCCCTAGAATTGCTATCGCTCTCATGACAAACAAGAGGGGTTGATAGAGAGAATGCTATGCAGAAAATACATTGAAGACAATAAGATCGATTTAAAGAAATTCATTTAAATAGCACATGATAGAGCCAGAAGTATGACAGGAAAAAATAAAAGGGCAACAACGATTTCTCGAAGCAAAATAAAATAAACCTTGAAATTTTTACATTTCACTGAATAATACACAAAAACGATTCCGACCGAATTACGTGAGGTCATAATTTCGTTAATCAAGATTATTAACTTGATCTTGACAAAATGACTCTACCACTTAAACGAAATGGAGACAGTATTCCAACCTCTTCTTTCCTTAAAATGCTATAACTTTCCTAATTTAAAGTGATGAAACGTTTTGCTTTGTGCTTGAATGAAATAAACATTTCTAAATGAAAAAGGCAATTATCACATCGAATTAGAGAACGACAAATAGTTGCAATATAAAATTTTACATTATGATCGATATAACAGAATAATTAAATGAGCTGAGACCCAGTCTATGTTTTGGTAGAAGAAATGGTTTATTTGGAATAAATAGTAATTCATTTTTCAGAAGCTAAATAAATAAGGCTTGCCTTCGAGTCTGAAGAATATTGAGGAATGAAGTATTTCTCGTGGCTATGCAGCCCCAGCTATGACCAACATATTTTGCCACATCCAGGGCATGCAAAATCATTGACCGCAGGTGGTCGATCCAGATGTTCTTTTCGTCGTCTGCGTTTCTCCTCGGCAGCAGATTTACTTTTGGTCTCAAATGTGTATCGCTCGGCCTTTGTGAGTGACCTCCAGCTGTCTCGTACCGACGTCGTATGCAGCCATGTGCCATTGTCACAAGTCTCTCCTATGTAGTTGTGGATGATGATGTCATTAGCTTTCCTTTGATGAGCTAAACGAAGTTGCTGGCTGATAGGAAAGTAGTCTTGTGCTGCCGGGGACTATTACTTGAATAATATATAATTTGAACAAAGACGATCTAGGATTCAAATACAGTAATGCTTCGTTGAATTAATAATACAGGAACTTTATTTAAATTTAACTTAAGTACAGCTATGTACAGAATATATTTCAATAAACAGAATGCAGAACAAAGGCTTCATTCTTAAATTCTATAACTATTAAAAAACACATCTGCTCTCTAGAATGATTTAGCGTCGACTGACTTGGCGCACTCTTTTTGCCCGCTATTTTAAAATGTCTTTATATTCAAACTAACCAATAGATTTGAATCATGATGTCTGATGAGAAGCTATAATAGGTACCGGGTAAATCCGAGGTACAGTTAAAAACCCAGATTTATATTTGCACACATGTTCTTATTAAATATGAAATATACAGATAAACCTAGAATGGCATATGTGACATATTACCCCCCTCTCCATCTAGCATTTGTATGGTAATATAAATGCTTACATAGTAGTAAACAATATTTTAAAATGAACACTAAATACCATACATGAAAATAATGGAAAATGGTTGAGGCAACATATGACAATGCTCTGAAAGAATTGAAAATGTAACAACTTGGATACAAGAAATAAATTCAAATGTAGTGTCATTAACATGTGAACAAAATTATTGAAGACTTTTTGTCAAATATTCCAGCTAAGTATATGCATATTAAAATCAAGATTGAATGCATGAATAGGAAAAATACTATAATATGAGACAATGTTTGTCATGAACAACCTGAAAAATTTACAAGGTATTGGAATATAAAGTAGTTGGTAATTAAATCTTGAATGAGTGACTTCTCTCTATGGTGCTTGATACAAAACTGATATACTACACCTGTGGATGAAAAATATATACAAAATTATGTAAATAATTAAATACATCTGGAAAGTGTGTCAGCGAAGACATTCTCACGTCCAGCAATTGTCTTGACCTCGAACTGGTAGTCTGTGAGTTGTAGACTCCAACGAGTTAAACGACTGTTGGCTATTTTCTTTGAGTTCAGAAATGCTAGTGGTGCATGATCAGTTATGAGTGTGAAATGAGCACGTAGTAGATATCTGGAGAATTTGGCTATGGCCCATACAATGGCTAGACATTCCCTTTCGATAGTTGAGTATCTGGTTTCAGCTGATGACAACTTCCTGCTGATGAAAAATACTGGATGCAAAGTTTCTTGGTATTTCTGCATTAGGCATGCCCCTTTGGCTGAGGATGATGCATCTGTGGCGAGGTAAAATTGCATTTTTGGATTCGGAAGTTTGAGTATAGTGTCTCTAGAAAATACAGCTTTGATGTTCTCAATCGTATTATGTAACTCTGTAGACCATGGAATCTTCGTTGGATGTCCTTTCTTCGTGAGTTTGATCGATGGAGATATGAGTTCTGTGTAACCTGGTATAAAATGTCTGTAAAAATTACACAGACCCAAAATGCTTCTCATTTGCTTTTTACTGGTGGGGACTTTGATGTCTAGTATGCGTTGAATAATGTTCTCTTGTGGTCTCAGCGAATTGTAGCTGACTCGATAACCCAGGAAGGATACTTCTGACATGGCTAGTTCTACCTTACTAGGATTTATGGTAAAACCATGTGGTTTCAGTATGCTGAAAACTTCTTGTAGGCCTTTGATATGTTCATTCCATGTTTTATAGAATATGCAAATGTCATCTATGTATGATACTGTTTCAGAACGATTGCCTAGTCATACTATAGGTCCATCTCTGAAATATTGTGATTTAAGTCAAAGTAGCTCCAAGTCAACCTTAGTCAACCTTTCTCCAAGTCAACCTTGCTCTACTTTAACCTTGCCCCACCCCAACCTTGTCCTACGACATCATTGGCTACCTGCTCCACCCCTCCCTTGGCTGTCTCCTTCCTTGATCCATTCTCCTCCCATAATAATAATTTCATTAATATAGCGCTGTGAGCAAACTTGATGTTAGTAAAAGTTTAGAAACTTAGGCTTTATGTTTTTCTTCAGTTTGTCGCATCTCTATTTGTTAAAGAAAAACTTTGCTTTAAACTATTCTATAGATTTTATTGCCTAACTTTATAAGAATATTATAGACAGTATAATTGTATAACAGAACATTGTTGCCTAGTCATTATACATAAATTTAAAGCTTTAGTAAGATTACTTTAAAAAATATGATTATAATACTATTTTTGTAGTGGTGTTCCACTCAATTTTACTTTTTCTAAATTTTAGTTCAGCTCGCGACATCATAACAAGTTAAAGGCAAAAGGCTAACAGCGTCCATACATGACATTCTTAAAACCTTGAAGTAAAGGAACATTATTGTAATTAGCAATATTTCGAAACATTCAGACAAAGACAAAACCCCAACCCAATATGTATTAAACGATATGATAAACTGTGCTGAATGTGTTTGATTGGTTTGATACCCTTAGTTCACCATTTCACTATTGTGCATCTTTTTTAACGTCCAAATATTGAATTTGGGCTTACAAAAAATCCTTGAAGCATTTCTTTGAATGAATAAAATACAACAATCTGAGAAATAACGTGTACACACTTTTTGACCAGACAGACAGAGTGAGTTGATATAAGCTTTGTACAAATATATTCTTTCAAAACCACACGCGTACAGTTACAAGAGACTTGTCAATAGACTGTATGTCAGGTAGACATCTTGTATTGTTATCATTTTAAAGATTATCTTTGGTGTAAGTGAAATATAGCAAAACAATACTATTTATGATAGAGCCAGAAAATGTTTTATTAAAATATACAACTTCATATTTGTTAAAACACTTCTGTAGTGTAACTCAGTTGTTTATTTTCCTCGTGTGCCCAGAGGGCAGAAGATCATGTTCATTGTGTGTACTCACAGAGCTATTGCTTATTGATACATGTTTCTCTTGTATCCTTACATTGTCATTCTAAATAATTAAACATTTGTCTCTATTAATATCGGTCTCCACAGATATTTGTAGACTCTCCCCAACAGGTTTTCACTGCCCCCAAGATGCCCATGGATAATCAAGCGTGTGGGAACTACCCAGGGTAAAAAAGGTCATAACCCGGGTCATTAATGTGGTCAGTATTCGTTTGTGTAGATAAATGTATACTTCTGTCACCAATGATCGGTTTCAGGCCCAGTACTTATAGCCACGTACCATCAAAGTGATGTAATACAGCCAAACGACATTTTTATAACTTTTCTTTGTTGTTGTATGACTTCTCTGTTCTTTCAGTGTCGTATATGGAAACACAAATTAGTGGAACTTGATAAACTAAATTTAAAACAAACAACTTTCCTCCTAAGTCAGATGTCTGTGTGAAACAGACCAGACTACACACAAAGAAACATGTTAGGACTCCAGCGTATATCGTTTGATGATATTTGTTGAAGTTATTTATACATTCTCTGTTCACCTGTTGAGAAACTCAAAATGATATGACAAAATAAAAATCGTCTACTTTGTAAAGTATCCCAAGTAATTCTAAGCTAGAGATCGACCTTTAAAAATTGTTTTTTTTTCTTTTTTTAATCATTAATATAACATTATTAGTTTAGAATAATTAACTCTTTCTCTCTAACTGACGATACCAACGTTGATTCCATCAGAAAGTGTTAAATAATAACGGAGAGAAAGAGTTAATTACTTTATTTGTCTTGTTTTTAATTGATTTATGTTTAGCAATGTAAAAGAAACAAATGTGCTCAACTCCAACTTGATCCGAGATTGTGTCTGGGAGAAATAACGTGTACAAACTTTTTTTTTACCAGACAGACAGAGGACAGAGTTGATATAAGCTTTGTAAAACTGAATCGAAGATGCTCTATTCAAAATCTTCCCCAAAGCTTTCATCCAGTCTCTGGCCTTTATCTAGTATTGATTTCAGATTTCAATATTATAGCGGTCTAAAAAAAGAAAAAGTTACAATGTATCTACGTACGTTATAAAAAGCAGGAGTAAATCTGGTGGAACTTGAAATCTAAAACCTTACTTTTGAAATATATTTTACGAAATAAGCTTAAGTCATTGTTTGACTCAACTTTTCATTCAACTATACTGTAAAAAAAGGAACATATTTTTAAAATCCAGATCGTAGTTAGATTTCTTTACAAGACAGACGTACAGATTGAGTTGATAAACTCTTTGTATTGTAGCCAACTCAGTTAAGACAAGGGACTTACTAATATTGTAAAAGGAGTATTTTGCCTGTAAGACAAATGTCAACTGTCTCAAACAAGGGGAAAAAAAGAGGGACAATTAAATATTGTCTATTGTATAAAGAGCATAGGAGTTAGGGGATTCGTTTTTATATCTGTAACTTACAAGTACGAAGTTTTGGGTTAACTGTTAACGAGGATGCCATGTACCCAACACAACGACACATTTAACTAACGTTGGTAGTGGTATCAAATTTTAAATCTGTAATATGTTTTAGATTGACCTTAGTGTACTGGGTTTTAAACTTTGGAATGTAAGAACATTTTAAAACGAAGGTTAAATTTTGTTTTAAAACAGAGATACTATTGAAGTTTTACTAATGCTTTAGTATTTAATGTAAATATATATCACTGACGGGAGATTATCAACGTGAAAAATCTACTGAAAATTGAATCTCATAAATAACACTAAGAAAAACTTTTAGAAATAAAACATTTTAATATTTTTGTTTCGATCTTACACCACTAATTACATTTTACTTATTGATTTAAAACTTATTACGCAATTTTATTTTTCAAATTAGGATAATCAGTAGTTCTAAAAGATCATTGTGATTCCTTAATTTGTGGTATAACTATTACAAATTTGAAAAATTTATCATTGGTAATTAAAGAATTATTTTCTCAGCTAGTTTTTGATCACCTACATGTGTAGGTTACTTTATGTTGATATATTTTTGTAAAGGACGCCACATTATCAGAAAATTCCTTAGAAGGCTAAAAAGTCGATTGATTACTTTACTACACAGGGGCGTAGCTAGGGGTTCGGGGGAACGACCTATTTGGGGGCACCTTGCATTTGCACATTATTAAGACTCTTTTAATGATTAATGCCGTTGTTTTTTAGCTAAATAATTCACTAGTGACAAATCTCAATTCATATCGCTTACCTTCGTGCATTCTATGCAGCAAAGACATATATAACATCATCTACATCTATACTTTATACTATTTATGACTTCACTGACATTAAAGCCATGATAAGCCTTTCTTGCGTCATTGTGCTCCTGTGATAGTTTTTGATGAGCTTGAACTATGAGAATGACGCAATGGAAGTGGCCTGAGTTAGCGGTATTCGGAGGAGGATGCAAGGTTTGAGCACACGTAATTACCATACGAAGCCTGTTTCCGCAATATGTCTATTGTGGATTGTATTACTGGTTTGTTGATGAAAACTGCTCGTAGACCAATTACATCATTGAACAAGCGATTTGCCATTTATTTCATCATACAAACAGGAAAAAGTAACCCAGTTTGTCATAAGCGTGTCATCATCCAACAGGTGTCTTGGTTCAAGAAGAGACCCATAGGTATCCATTGTTTTCCAGCCTTTGTGATCTTTCCTTCATCCCGGTATGAAATCTTCCCAACACTTCTGTCGCCAAACTTTTGAATTGCAGTTCTATTGACAGCCCTACATTAGAACTCAACTTCACATAAAGTCTTTTCTTTCTTCTGGTTGGTTTGATTACAGGGAATCCATAGTATTCACTACCTTCTTTAGCTTCTTCGTTGGATTGGGTGATCAGCTTCATCCGTTTCTCATCATTTTGCAAAAAGCTTGAATTGGTTTCAATATATATTCATACTCACACTATAGGAAGGATCTATATATTGATATACAGTATTATACAAATACTCCGATTAAAATCAAAACTGCTGATGAGTAGAAGACTCAGGGACATCATTCCAACTGATCCCAAACTATTGAAACCATCGGTAACCGAAAATGCAGAGATATTACTCAACGAACGACAGATGAAAAGCAAAGTGAAATACGATGCAAAAGCAAGACTACCTAAAGATTACTCTGTCGGAGAGAAAGCGAGAGTTCGTCTAGGAAAAACATGGCAGAAAGCTGTTGTAATAAAAAAAAACATTACTCACCCAGATCGTACATCATAAACAAACGATGGGAAAACAAACAGAAGAAATCAACGCTTTTTGAACAAGAGTTTCGATGAAGATATCTCTGGATACTATGATACCGACGAAGGCAACGAACAGTAAACTGCTAGAACAAACGAAACAGAGAGTTATAGACCAACGTCTAGAGAACCTTTTGCGCCAATCAAGACTAATAGAAATGGTCGAATTATTAAAGTTTCTAGTAGATATCAGTCTTAAGAACTTTAAAAGTAAGGATGTGATAATAACTTCAAAAGGATGGATCTCTGGGGTTAATTAAAATAAAAGTTGAACATTTCATGTAGGAAAAAAGGTGACAATTTTTTAATCTATCTCAGCAGAATGAAAAGCTGCCAGGTTGAGAAAGTGATTATCACTGTCACAATTGACGATTGTGATGCCGGGGATTCTATCTTGAATTATATAATATCTGAACTAAGACGATCTAGGATTTAAGTAGAGTAATGCTTCGTTGAATTAATAACACAGGAACATTATTGAAACTTAAGTACAGCTATGTACAGCAGGCATGTCAAACTGGGTGTGCATGCGGCCCCCGACCACCTTGCATGCGGCCCGCTTGGCAACCTAAAAAAATTAAAAAAAAATTTTAAAATATCACGCTGGAAAACAAGAGATGACAAGCTACTTGAATGGAAAAATAGTAATTGTTTAACTGAACAACGAGGGTGAGTCTGCAGTGAAAGTAAGCTACATTTTGTCAAATTTCATTGCAAGCCATTTCAAATCATTAATAAATGTGATTTTATAAAGGAGTGTTTCGTTAAAGCCGAAGTCATTCATTCAGAAAAAAGGTGAAAGCATTCAAAGAAATAGCGTTAACTAGTGACACTGTTGCAGATAGAATAAATGACATGTCAATCAGCTTGCTTGAACAATTAAAGAACGACAGAACTAATTTTGAATTATTTTCTTTGGGTCTGTATGAGTCAACTGACGTAACGGGTGTAGCACAGTTGACTATATTAATAAGGGCCTTTAACAGGAATTTTGACATATACCAGGAACTACTTGGGTACTGTTCTATGCGTAACAAGCGAGGATGATTTTTGAGAAACGACAGGAGGTGAAAAAGCAGTACAATTTATCTTTGGTAAAGCTGGCTAGTCTAACAAAGGTATGGCGCGCCAACCATGAAATGAAAATGGTTTTGATGCAAAGTTACTTGCAAAAATAAGAGAGACTGATGCTAATTTTAAATTTGCTCATTTTCAGTGCATTATTATTATTATGATAAAAGAACGAGTATTCTTTCTCTGGCGCAGCCAGGGTCGAGTTTCGTTAAAGGGAAACAAAATTCATCGTAGTCCCTTTATCAGTTTCCACTGAGGAATTTTCTGGTGATGTGGCAGGTCTGCAGCAGTACCGCCCTCTGACAGGCAACGAGAATGTTCCTGGGAATGCCAAGGGCCCTGAAGGTATCTGTGAGGTCAGTTGTTATTATCCCCTCGGTTGACATGACAATGGGGTATTTTGTTGTTTTCATCACAGTTGTTTACACGGAAGAACGATTTGATAATATCTATATTCATTTCTCTCGTCCATTTGATCCTTTTGGCTCCTCTTGTTCTACCGCCAACAGCACCTCTCAATTGTATGGGGTGCGAGTCAGGGAGTAGATCGACCTCTTGTGTTTGGTCGTGAGGTTACCTTATTATTATTATTATTATTATAGCTTTTATATAGCGCTACTTTCATGCTTATAGCATGCTCGGAGATCTTTGGTCCAATCTCATTTGTGGACCAGTTGGGGGAGGGGGCATCTAGGAGTTGGTTTTCGTGCTACCTTTAGGCGCTATGCCCGAGTCGGGTGTCGAACCTCGAACCTCCTTTTAGGTAGCCAAGCCAAGTTCAAGCGCACTTAGCCTCTCGATCACGAGATCTGATTTGAATCTGAAAATGCTGCTGGAAATGTTCAATTAGAGCTGATAGAAGTCAGGTTCTTAGTTGAAAGCGAAGAATATTAAAATGATTGTGCCAAAATTTTACAGTCATTTACCTGAACGGTTCGTTAAATTGCTTAAATTGCGGAAATTCGCAGCTATAATTCTAGCTATTTTTGCATGCACTTGTCTCTGTGCGCAGTTCTTTTCCATAATAAAAGCTATTTAAACACTTCACCGTTCGAGATTATCTGATCAAAATTTGTCATCTGTGATGAAAGCGTCAGTGGCAAACAAACTTCAATCTGACATTAATAAAATGGTATCACAGAAAAGATATCAAGCATCAGGACAAAGAAAATAATGCGTAATCATAGTAATTTTTAATTAGCCAATAGTACTACAAATTTAGCTAAGGGACAGATATGTCATTAATTATTGTATTATATTGTATTATTTATAATTTTCCTAAAACTAGTAGGCTGTTTTAAAATTGATTATATTTTTTGCTGCCCCCCTAAGGTCATATTAAGTTATTTATGCGGCCCATATACCTTAATGAGTTTGACATGCCTGATGTACAGAATATATTTCAATAAAACAGAATGCAGAACAAAGGTTTCTTTCTTAAATTGTATTAAAAAAAACGTCTGCTCTCTAGAATGATTTCACATCGACTGCTTGGCGCACACTTTTGCCCGCTATTTTAAAATGTCTTTAAATTCAAACTAACCAATAGATTTGAATCATGATGTCTGATGACAAGCTATAAATAGGTGTCGGGTAAATCCCGAGGTACAGTTAAAAACCCAGATTTATATTTGCACACATGTTCTTACTAAATATGAAATATACAGATAAACCTAGAATGGCATATGTGACAATCACAGTTATGAAATATTGCTTTTGGATTTATGCCTAACAGACGTATCTGCAGGTTTAACCAATGCGTCACGCTGTTTTGTAGCCCCACCCTGGTCAACCCAAATAATGGACACTTCTAGCATTATTAAGAATAACTATTGGATCAGTTATACTTGAATTCGCTGTATATCATACAGCCTTAGTCCTGGCTAGTTGCGGCCTTAGAGGGTGGCAAGTGGGTCAGCCGCCCCAGGCCCAGCGCTTGAGGGGGGCCCCGCGATCGGAGATTTTATTGTCACAAACTTGATCACCACACATTTTTCTAATAAAATCCGATTGGATGTCGATGTTAATTTACGAAATAAAATATTTAGATTGCTTGCTTATTGTGTTTTTGTCCCAATAGCCTATGGTCATGGGAATAATTTTTAATTTTTTTTTTAAGTTGAAATAATTTTCTTTATGCAGAACAATTAAAATACAGTATATTTAGGACTTAGCGCGGCCAATAGCAAGGCAACAATGGCTACGCAACGTTCTATGTTTAGTAACAAAAATAAGGAAGGCCCACAGCGTTAAGGCGGACATACTGTTTTGTTATTGTTACAGCGTTAGAGACGGATAAGCCGGCTAGCGTGATAAGGTAAGGTATTTATAGTTTATACTTACGGGTCCCCGCACATGACACACGCACAGGGCCCCACGCACTGCTAAAGACGCCCCTGTTCGTGGTAAAAAATAGATTAATATTCTTAGTTTTTGCTGCATGTACGTTTGATCTCTTTTGAAAGTAAAATAAATCGGCAACAAATCTATCAAAGATTTGCATTTTAAAATGCAAAACTAACTTTAACTTTTCTCTTTCGGAAAAAAATATGTTAAAACCTACTGGTACTTGACACTATTTTTCAATCAAATATATTAATTTATGTATTTCTAAACAAAGTTCGGACACCCGTTTGGGGATTTTGAAAAGCTCCCCCCTCCCCCCTACGCTACGCCACTGTTTCTACAATATTCTTATCAAATCATTATAAAGTTGTATTTCTTTGTCATTGAACTGACAATCAATAATAAGTTCCTTAGTAGTTACTAACACATTTTCACTTTCTTCTTTCTTATTTGGTATGTCACTGGTGATGTCATTAATACTATACTAACAATCATTTAGTTCATTGTCAAGTAATAATGCATTTTGAGTTTCTTCATAATCTTCTATCTTACTGATATCAATATAATTACAATCATTTAGTTCCTTATTATTATTAATTGCTTCTATCTCACTCACATTAGCAATATACTCATAATCATCGTATTCCTTAGTAGTTAAGACATTATTAATTACTTCTCCATCATCTTTTATCTCAATTATATCAATAATATACTCATAGTCATTTAGATCCTCGTTAGTTAAGACATTTTCAATTACTTCACTCTTAACTTCTATTTCATTAACAATATTCAGATTATCATTGAGTTACTTATTAGTTAATACATTTTCAAATTCACTTCTCTTATTCTGTATCTTACTGACAGTGGCATCATCGGCTTTTACTGACTTGTTATTAAACTTAGTCAGACGTCTACTATCCCACACAAAAACAAAGAAGATGGTCATAACGGAGCTTCTCTATGCCGATGATTGCGCCCTGCTAGCTCACAATGAAAATGACCTCCAGTACGCGATAAACAAATTTGCCTATACTGCCGCCTCTTTTGGTCTATCTATAAACCTCGGGAAAACAGAAGTCATGTTCCAGAAGTCACCCAATGAAACATACTCAGCCCCAAGAATCACAGTAAACGGACAGCCCCTTAACGTGGTAGACCACCTAGATATGTATCTAGGTAGCATAGTGTCAAATGACGCCTCACTTTCAAGGGAAGTTGATAACAGTCTGGCCAGGGCCAGTAGCGGTTTTGGACGCCTTCATTTTATGTCAGAAATATTGACACATATTATGTTACACTTGACAAAATATCTTGAATCGGTATATAATAACCCCCTCTTTATATATACCTTTATCATCACATCAGTGGCTGCCATTTTACAAAAAGAAAAGATTAGAATAATTGTAATAATATATTTTTTTCAAAACAAGTTTTTCTATCAAGTTGATCAATATCTATCTCAATAGGTCGCTTGATAATTTTAATAGCTCATCAGTATCCAACATTCTAATTCTCACATTTTCAATCCCGACTCTTGCAGGGTTGTATTTTCTTAGCGGTTGGAACACCTTCTCCCATATAGCCTCTCAACGCCCGACACTGGTCCACAAAAGAGATTTAATTATTACTAACTAGTAAAAAAAACAAAAATTATAAACTTGTCCATAACCAATGCACTGAACAAAATATTAACATAATGTAAATGTAAGGATTAGAAAAGTGTAAAAGTGCATTGCCCTCAGAGATTTAAATAACTGTTGTAAAATAAGATTCAAGCTGGTCTATAGCGTACATTTAATTTTATTTAAAAGAAGAAGAGCATGGGCGTAGCCAGGATTTTTTTTCGGGGAGGGTTTGGGGGGGATTTTTCTCCCCCCCCCTCCCGCGCGCAAAAAAATTATATATGTATGTTTGTGTGTGTGTACATAATTCATCTTTTTACATTCTGACACTTCATTCCTTCGGAAGACGCTTATTGTACCCTTCCTGGACTTAATGGAAAAATTGTAGACATACCGTTGGCTAGAAAGGGGTTCTACTGGAGCGCTGGGAGCTCCCATAGCGCAGGGCGTAGCACTATTTCCGGTATTGAAAGTAAAAAATGCATATTCTGAGGTATCTGCAATGCATCATCCTGCTATTAAAAAGGTTCATCTCAAAAATCCTATGTTATGATCCTTTTGCGTCCTTTGGCGCATTAGCGACAAGTTGCTTACACAAAAAATATGTAACTTGCAATGTCTGAAGCCTCTTCCCACCTGGTGTTCACCTGCTCTGAGGAGCCCCATAAAAGTATGTTGTCACGTTGTACTAGAATGTCCCTGTTTGAACCTTCCTGGTAATGGCCTACCTGTCATCGAAACTCTCATTATTCGTAATTCATTATGTCGAAGAACATTCCCCGCAAACTTCATGCGACGCTCTGTCACAACTCAAAGTCTTACCAAGCACTATTTTCGTAACTGAAAACCAACAAAATACATATTCTGTGGTATCTACATGCTTTATTGTGCTATTTAAAAGTTTTATTTCAAAAAAACGTATGTGCTATTCTTACTGACTTTGCACATTTGTCGGCAAGCTGTTTCAACAAACATTTGTCATGGCAGTGTCTGAAGCCTCATCCCACCTGTTTTGAGAATTTCCATGAAAGTGTGGCGCCAAATTGTACTAGGATGTCATTGCAACTCCTATTATGCGTAATTCATTTTGTCCCGCAAACCTCATGCGACACCCTGTCCAGCAAACCTCATGCGACACCCTGTCCAGCAAACCTCATGCGACACACTGTCCAGCAAACCCCATGCGATGTCCTTTCACAACCTTACCACGAGGTCGACTCCCAGTTTGGCATAAGATTTTCTGGATTGAACCCGATCTCTGTAACTGACTCTAAAAACTATGTCTTATCTTTTTGAACCACATTTAGTGTTTTTCATTTTCGGCAAATGACTTTTCACTATACGTTATTAATGGAGCCCACTCATAGAATTGCGTAACCTTTCTTGACTACGCTCTTGAAATTAAGTGACTATAGATTGCTTTAGATTTGACATCGAAACGTTTTATCGTCAAAACCAGCTGTTGGGGGATTTTAATTCTATTGAGTTGTTTTTTTTTTTAATTCAAAACACCATTTGGCTACGGCTATACAATTTGGTGTCTTTAACTTGATTTAGAATAATATTGAAAAGAGAGGTTTTTTTCCTAAAAAGACTATGTAGGGAAGTAGTTTAGTGTGTTTTTGCTTTTTTTTATATTGAAGAAAAGAGGTATTTGTTAGCATCGAAGCCCTGAAGAGGGGTTTAAACTCAAAACCATTTGGCTACTTTCATAGATATTTTAGTGTTTATTACAATTTTTTATTGAATATAGGTTTATCGTAAATTTCGGAGGGGTTGAAAATAAAATCATCTCTAGTTGGCTCTTTGAATTTGGGTATTGTCATGGCATTTTTTTATGAAGAGGGGGATTTCACTGCAAAACCCCCCGGTAGAGGGTTTAAACTCAAAACCAATGGTATAATGGTTGAAACACAAAACCCCTGGTAGAGGGTTTTAAACTCAAAACCTCTGGTTGGGGGTTTTTAACTGAAAACCCCTACGCTGTACTGAGTAAATGATAGTTTAGTAATAAAATATCACCTAAAATGCATAATCATAGCGAAAAATCAGTCACTAAATTGCGACTCTCCCTGCGGGGGTCTGAACCCCAAGTACCCCCTCCTGGCTACGCCCATTCTCCAGAGAAATTCGCGATAAAAGAAAATGCTGACTTATATCAACGAGTTTTCATTATCTAATTTCACTTGACAAACAGCGTTTCATTTAAAAAACAAAACAAAAGAAAAACCCCTAATGTTTTTAATTGATATTCATTAAGTTATTCTTTTTAAAACTATGTTAGTGTAACTTTAAAAAAACATATCATAAATTTTATAAAGTCAGCTTCAATGGACACAGTGTCACCCCAAAGTAATGTATAAACACATATTTGTATATGTCTTTGACTTTTAAAGGCCGTTGAATTATGTTAAAGAACACAGCTTTGTTCAAATTCGTGCATCATTTCTCAAACTATATAAAAATTTCTTATTAATGGAGGGAACACTATTACATAAGTCATGACACATTTTTATTAATCAATCGTTTGTCCTGAAAAACTATTGAAAATATTAATGTAGAAGACTTTCAGAGACGTGTTGAAGGTATAACAACTTACATGCATGTAATAGTCGCTAAAATATGTAGAGAAGGATAACTTGAATATCTACCCATTATAATTTAATGAAACATAGATTTTTTTCTTCTTATGTTAGATTTTGCATTGAAAGGTAAATCTTGATTAAGTTAAAGTGTGTCATCAATAATTATTGTGAAAAATGCGTGACATCGAATCTGCGTGACATCTGCAATGTTCAAGGCAATACCAAATAGGACTCAGTAACAATTTTAAGAAAGATTTGTAACAGAGATTGTGTCAAAAACACAAAAAATTAAAAGTCTGAACGTTGACCACATAGTGAATTTTTGACTGAGCGGCGCATGAGGTATGTGGGGCATTTTTCAAAAATATTATAAAACCACCTAAGTCTATCTCTGTTGTTGTGACCAATCCAACACCACTTCCTCTCTCATATCTACACCTCTATATATTTCTGCCAACAGGTTTGTGTTCTACTTTGTCGTACCAGTGTATTTTTTAGATATTTCTCAGACATCTTTTGAGGAAGTTCTTTATTTGTTGCTGCTTCAGTTGTTCTCCATGTTTCATGTACAACCCATTACAATACTCCCCTTGAAAAAGATGAAGTATGTCTTCCACTCTTTATTAGAAATATAAGCAACAAAAGATGAAGTATGTCTTCCACTCTTTATTAGAAATATAAGCGACAAAAGATGAAGTATGTCTTCCACTCTTTATTAGAAATATAAGCAACAAAAAGTATTACTCAAGAAACATTATTTCGTCTTGGAGATTCTATTTTCTTCTCAATACATTGCCCATGCTTAGTAATTGGATACTTCAGAGGTACTGAACATAGGAATGTATTGTTTCCAAATCTATAGGTCATTTTGGGATTTTCATGTGGTTAAGTCTTTATATAACTTTGATCACTGATATGCTTGGGTTAACAACTTGCTTTTGATAGAAACATAAGAGGTTAGCTCGTTTATGGATTTTTAATTTTTTTAATTCAACAAGAACATTGGTTATAAATTTCAATTCTTATATTAACATTACAACAATAGATAACCACTAAAATAAAAATAATTTACTATAAAAATAATAAGGCTGAGCAATAAATGCAAATGAAATAATTAATTAAATTCCATACAATAAATGTAATACTAATATGAAATGTGTTAGCAGTGGCGTAGCTAGGGTGAGGGGAGGAGGGGGAGAATTAAAAAATCCCACCGAAAATGAGTCTTTTTTTACATTTAAAATTAAGTATTACACAAAATTCAGGGCCCCCTAAAGAGGTCAAGCTTCTCAGGTCCCTAAACGATGAAAAAAAATTTGCTACGCCCCTGTGTTTTAGACTTAATATTTCATTTACTGTATTTTATAGTTACTATTATTGTAAACACACAAAACTTCATTTAAGTTACTTTAACAACCCAAATATATTTCTTAATTAACGCAATTGTTTACCTTTAAATTTTTAATTTAATTATTAAGAAAACTTTTTGTCTACCTATTTACAATAGGTCTCTTAATCATCTAATATTTGTAATATCTCTTTCTTTTACAAATCAATGCGTCCACGTTAAATAATTAATAATGAACTATAAGTTTTTGTGGTTTTTTTTTTTCAATCAAAAACCAAATTAACCTTGGAATAATGATTTGGTCGCCCTATACCCTCGGCCGCCTTCGTACAATGCTCACCTTGCACAAGGTTGAGGCAGTTCGGCCAAATGAATATAGGTCGCTTAATGTAAACACTTGGTATCGGTTAACTAGTATGTCTATTATTTGTTAATACATATAAGGGATGATACTGAACAGAAAACTTATTCCATAATTCGAAATACAAAAAAAGACTGACCCATAATAGTAAATACATATTGAGTTTTACTCCAGGAAATGTATTACATTGCTTAGTGAAACGTGTCCATCATAACATTAGACTACGCTACATTCTTATGATGTAAGTACCATTGACCTAATTATGTAATATTCCAATTTTTGACGTAATCATCTTTATAAGTTTCTCAGCCAATAGTTGAACTTCTCAGAGACACGTTCGGGAAAGGGAGACAATCAAAGGGAAATAAAAGAACACTCTCAACCATGGGCGTAGCCGAGGAGGGGAAGAATTAGGGATCCCCCCCAAGAAATGAAAAAATCACCCCCCTTCGCACCTGACAAAGTCGTCATGCTAAATAGAACCTAATTTCTGAGACTTCATTGTTCAGTAAACACACATACTTTGAGTGCTGAGTAGAAACGTATCGAGTAGCTATGGGCTTAAACACACATACTTTGAGTGTTGAGTAGAAACGTATCTAGTAGCTATGGGCTTAAACACACATACTTTGAGTGTAGAGTAGAAACGTATCTAGTAGCTATGGGCTTAAACACACATACTTTGAGTGCTGAGTAGAAACGTATCTTTTAGCTATGGGCTTAAACACACATACTTTGAGTGTTGGGTAGAAACGTATCGAGTAGCTATGCGCTTAAACACACATACTTTGAGTGCTGAGTAGAAAC
>JADKLZ010000130.1:28197-54539 GCA_021533235.1 Biomphalaria straminea | reverse complement strand
ACGTCAACTGAAAATGTCCTCACTCGGAATAAATTTGACTATTCTGAGGTCAACTGAAATGTGCTCACTCGGAATAAATGTGACTATTATGACGTCAACTGAAAATGCCCTTACTCGGAATAAATTTGACTATTCTATCGTCAATTGAAAATGTCCTCACTCGGAATAAATGTGACTATTATGACGTCAACTGAAAATGTCCTCACTCGGAATAGAATCACATTTAGCAAGTCATGTTAAAATATTTCCTTTAATGAAGTTTCAGAACTCGATATTGATAAAGACGTTGGTCAGCATATATTTCAAAGGACCAAAATGTTTATAGTACCTTAAAAAAAGGGGCCCAGCACTTTCACCGCCCCCCCCCTTGTTAATACGCTGCGACATTTTATGACGGGATGCACACCAGTTTTAAAAATCGCTGGGATCGATCTTAAAAAAAAACAACATAAAATAGGCAGCTCGATAAAATGTCTAGAATTTTTTAAAGCCATTTTAAACTTAAAAACACTTTTTGACAATGTCGACCCTGGAAAGGTTTTGTCCGGGACGTGGGATTGTCTACAAAGATCTGATTTATGAAATTGTGAACATATAATATTTAAATTAGATTTATACCACATTATTACATTTTTACTACCTTTACTATTTTAACTGTGAATAGACCTTGTTTTTTAATGATTTCACTGTATAGAATTTAATCACTGTTGTAGGCCTATAAAGGGAGAGTGTCCCTTGAAGGATTAGCGCGGCCAATAGTAAGCCAACAATGGCTACGCAATGTTCTAAGTTTTGTAACAAAAAAAAAGAGTAGCTACAGCGTTAAGCGGTTATACTGTCTTGTTATGGTTACAGCGTTAGAGACGGATTAGCCGGTTAGCGTGATGTGGTACGGTATATATAGTTTATCCTAACGGCTAAGGGTCCCTCACATGACAGTCGCCCAGGGACCCGCGCACTGCTAAAGGACGCCCCTGTTCGTGGCAACAAAAATAGTAATATTCCTAGTTTTTGCTGCAAGCACATGTTTGATCTCTTTTGAAAATAAAAAATATCGGCAACAAATCTATTAAAGATTTGCATTTTAAAATGTAAAACTAACTTTAGTTTTTCTCTGTCGGAAAAATATTTTTAAAATGTCAAAAATTCAACGTACTGAATTCTAGATCTAGATTTAGTCTTTGTTATAAATTTAATCCATAAATGTTGAAAAAAATTTAAACCATAAATGTTGAAAAAAAGATATATGTTTATAACATTTGTCATTCAAATATATTAATTTATGTATTTACAAACACATTTTGGTATGGAAACCTAAGTTACTACCTTTCAATGGAAATGTATATTTGGCGAGATTTAAAGTGCATACTCAAGCTACACCACAGGGCTTGTCTAAAGCTACTGCAGCCTATGCGGCCGCAGTAGGCCCCGCGTTTTCATACGCCCCGCGCCAGTTATATGTGTAATTGCATAATGATGCAAAATATATGTAAAAGTCGAGGAAATTAATATTAAAATATCCTGAAAAATAGACTAAATTGTAATTTCATGGTGTCATTCAATATGGAAATCACAAATCTTTGTCAGCTTTCATATTTAAATAAGATATAAAAATATAGCGAATTTTTACCGAAACCGTAAGTTGCAATACTTTATTTACACTAATAGTCGCCGTCATAGATATAGAGATAAATATAGACTGGAAAAGGGACACAATTTTATATAACTTGAAAACATGTATATCTATTGTATTCGGATCATAGACATAAATAAATATAGACTGGCCGATAAAAGAGTTTTATGAAACGAAAATTTGTAACTTTCAATTTTGTGTGCTTTATTTATGTCTATGAGTTTTGTTTAATCTGTAAGACAAAAGATCATGCAATTTTTAATATTTCAGAATTCGGAAATCCGAATACAATAGATATACATGTTTTCAAGTTACATGACGTTATTTCCATTCTCCAGTCTATGATTATGCATGACTGATTCGGATACTGAATACTGTACTGAAAATGCTGCTAGTAATGTGCAACTAGAGCCGATAAAATAGCAGTTGAATTCTTTGTTGAAAGTAAAATATATAGAATTGGCTGCGTCAAAATTTAGTTATTTACGGATTGCGGAAATTAGCAGCCATAATTCTATCTATTTAAGCAAACACTGATGTCTGTGAGCAGCTCTTTTCTATAATGATAGCTACAAATCACCCCACCGTTTGAAATTATCTGATCAAAATTTGTCGTCAGTGATGATAGTGGCAACCAAACTTTCACTCGTTATTAATAAACGTGTATCCCCGAAAGATGTCAAGCACCAGGACAATGAGAAAAATGCGAAATCATAGTCATCTTTCATTACCAAATTGTACTACAAATTTAGCTAAAGAACAGGTAAGCCATTAATTTTTGTATTCTATTGTATTGTTTCTAATCTACATAAAACTATTAAGCAGTTTTCCAACTGATTTTTGGCTGCGGCCCATCAGGCCATAATAAGTTTTTATGCGGCCCATACACCTTAAATAGTTTGACATGCCTTTTCTACTGGAAAGTTTTTTTTTCTTTACTTAGTATCTATAATTTTGTTTTTTAAGATAAAATATTCGATGAAATAAACAATATCAGAGTTACAATAAAAATAAAAATATATAATTAGATTTCCTAAATCTTTACCTTTAGAAAACAAAATACTCTGTGTTGTGTATCTTTTGGAACGCCCAAATATCGAATTTGGGCTTTGAAAAATTCTTTAAAGCATTTCATTCCATCCATATAACCTAACAACCTGTGCCAACATGCAAACCTCAACTACCGATTGACATCTGCCAGTGTGAAGGTCATCGGCTACTTTTTTTTTTTCTGGACATTGACTCTCAAAGACTTTCACATGTTTTCAGGTAAAATTTCAGCTTGATTCGATATCGGGTGTGTCAGGTCTTTATTGAATTATTATTAAGAATCACTGTGTTCATGTATCAACAAAATTATTAATGTGAAATGTGTCTAGGTATTACAGTAATTTTGAAATTACAATTTGTGACTTTTGTGTGATTATTATTATTTAATAACTTTCTAATAATTTTAGGCCCAAGTTCAGCCCGACAGTCATACCATACACATTCAATTATACATAAAATAATAAACAATATGTATGATGATTCAAATAAAATTAAAGAATTTATTCTAATGAATCTATGTACAATGAAATGATAATGAAAATCTGACATCACGATAATATAGATCATTCAAAGTTCTGATGCAACGGCTACTTTTTTTTTTCTAAAAGCTCAAAATCTAATTTTTAAAAATATTTTATGCAAGCAGTATTTAAAGAGAAAAAACCTAATTAGTATGCAATATAAATGAAACCTAATTTAATACAATTAACAATCTAACATAATGCATTAGATTTTACATTTTATTTTGTTTTAATCTATGAGTATTCACTATATAAGTAACTAGCTAAATTTTACCCGGCTTTGCTCGGGTTTTTCTTTCTACAAATAGCATACATGATGTTCCTTTGAATAATCAATTTTTTTCGCCAAAGGTGTATTTTTTCCCAATACATCTTTTTTTTGGTGGCATAATGAATCTAAAAAAAAATAAAAGTAAAAAGTTGAATAGGTGACGTTTTATTGCATAACCTGTTAACACAAATAGTTTTCTCAATACCCATTTTATTTTTTACCAGTCCAAAAGGTAGGCTACAACGTTTGGAGAAACCACATATGTTTCAAATAATAATAATAAAGATAAGATAAGATAATTTTTATTGATCCAATTTAATGGAAATTCATTTTGATTACAATTGACAACCTCAGCGTAACTACTGTACAAAAAACAATATTGATGAAAAATTCGAACAACATTAACATACGAAACACATACACATTCACAACCAGCGCTTTATGAATTTGACTTCTATGTACTTCTCGATGGCAACAGCTGATCTCATTATAAAAAGCAATGATAAACCTTTTTTTTTTCAGACGGAAATATACACAATTTAGCAATAATAGCATAATACATTCACATGATGGCCCGTGTCTTTCCATAGCCGAGTAGGCCTAATTTTGTAGATTAATAGCTTATGGTAGATTCTTACTATCCCAGTGAGAAAATTGTCACATGCAGACGATGTTTAGTAAAAGTTTATATTCATATTGCTAATTTCCCAAAGATATCTGCACATTTTTCCCTTTTTCCTATACAAAAATGTATAATAGTTGAACGTTATATTTCTTTCGAGAGAGACAGATCCATGTAATAGCTTGTGATCAAATTAGTCAATCACAATGACTAAAACACTTTTGAGTTTGTGTTGACGTAGATCAACACGCTAACGTAAAGCCATTAACTTTGATAAAAAGTAGATATCTCACTCTCTCTATAGATTTACAAATGTTTCTTTTATTCAACTATTTAAGCTATGTGAAGTAGGCCTAATAATAATTGTTCCTACCAATAGTAGTTTAAATGTTTTACTGAAGAATATTGTAGATCTACAATCAGTAAAGATATTGAGCTCGCTGTCTTGTTTATTTACGTTTTATAAATTATTGAATACACTCACGTCTGAAACTGAAAAGTTATCTTTAGAAATATAAGAGTTCAAGCCTCCAAATGAGAAGAAAGTAGTTTATTATATCTAGGTCATCAATGAAATGAAAGCTTTTAGATCTAATTTTAAAATAGTTATTGTTAATTAAAAGTATAGTCATGTATATAAGAGAGTAGTCTATATTGAATTCTCATTAATTTAAATTAAAAAATAACGCAAAATAGAGCTTAATTATTCAATTTATTGTTCAAAGGTCAACATCTGTTTTTATTTTTGTGTAGCTATGTAAGTTCATGACCCCTTGACGCGTCTCCTTGGTGACCTCAATACGCGTTGCGTACACTGTTGGACGTGTTAGCGGTGTAGGCGACGAAAAAAAACAACAATACAATAGATCTAGCCTATATTTTAAAAGCAAATCATACGCGTGAATGTAATTGTTTATGTAATATTGTTAGTTTAATTTTGTATAGCTCTTGAATCCTAACAATTTGAATGCCACAGCAATCTAGTCAATAAATAAAAACTTGTGTGACACATTAGCATCTAAGATTTGACCTAGATCTAGATACAATAACGGTGTTATCAGGTCTAAATGCGCATAAGTAAGTAAATCTGAAAGAAAAAAAAAGTAAATTAAAAATAAAGATTTAAAATTAAACCAAATCGGTAGTTGTAGGTTTAAATGTTATGAAAAAAAAACAATAAAAAGTAAATTGTATTATGTATATAGTTTATTACTTAAATAATATGCATTTATAATGCGCGATATTATAATTATGACCTATGACGTTCATTTCATTTGTACCACTGCGCGACACATGTAGATCTAGACATGGCTTGTGACCTAGTTTTTGTTAGATACAATAGTCTAATAGAGTTGGTCAACTTTATTTTTTTTGAGGGTCTTAAGTTTGTTTTAGGACTACAATACATACACTACGGCCTAAGTTGGTACCCAAGGAACATTTCTGCCAAGTTTAATGAAAATTGGTCACGCGGTTTTGATTTCCATTCGATACATACATACATACATACATACGCTAAACATTCAACTTTATAGTATAGATTAACTCATAAAAGAGATGTGGCCGTTGCCTTAACATCAGTTTTACAAGGCAAACGTTGAGAGATCAAAGCACGGAAGATGTATATTTTGACCGCTGGGACATTAAATAAGATCTGTTGTTTACCTTTGATATATTTTTTTTTAAATGAACTTTTAGCAGCGACTTTCGTGTACTAGCGTAAAGCCCGGACATGACATGATTCTTAACTAATTTCTTAAACTTTTTAAAAAATCACATTTAAAATATATGTTTTTATTGCAACGTTAGAATGAAAGAAGCATATTTTTGTGCGTTTTAACTGTTTGTTGGTCTGTCAGTCACGGTTAGATAAAAAAAGGGCTTTTGAAAATAATATTTTTCATTCAGAAATATTGCGATAGTTTAAAATATCTATAATAGATTGTTCCGGATGTTTATGTCTAGATTTACATTGAAATGTTATAATAAACTAAAACTAATCTTCTATTTTTAAATTTAATATTGCATTCATTCTATTGAATATCTGGGCTTTTAATTTTAATTTTACCTGAATTTTATCTAAATTACATTCAAATTATTAATAATAATAATAATTAATAAGATATATATTAAGAGTGCTAAATCAGAAGTTTAGTTTATGTACATCTACATCTTTACAGATCAATGCTGAAAGATTATTTAAAATCGCTCGTGTGACATATTGTATATATCAGGCTATTAGTTTGTAACCAGTTAGCATGCTGAACTGATTATCTCGACGCTCCTGGGTTATGTGTCTGTTTGTTTTACATGTTTCGATTGTTTCTTCAGAGTTAGATAGTTTACTTCCTATTTCAAACCTTCCACAGGAGGGGATGGGAGCATGCAGTAATTGAGCCAGGGACCAACGATAAATCCGAACTACAGTCTAGTGCGGAAACCTTAAGATAAGGCAGGTTTATACCCTGCTCGCCATCCCCCGTCATTTAGCGAGAAGTTAATTATTTTAATTATTTTCAACTTTGAAGGAACATCCGAAACATCTTGCGAATAGGCGGATCTGACAGGTATCGGACTCCAACGGTGGCCGCCTCTGAGTTTGTGTATCACACAAACTCTCTTTGTAATCTTGTTTTAATATTATAATGTTTTATTATTAATAAAAATAAAAAAAAAAGTAAAAATTCCCTTTCAGATCTTGTGGTCTTTCAAATGAAATGCCAACATTTAAATTTTAAATGGATGTTATCAAAGCCAACAAATCTATTGCAACATATAGTTACATAAATTTACATAAATTAAAGGGAGATGATCGTCCTAGAAGAATAAAATAGATTGCAAAAACGTTTCGTAGCATATTATTATAGTATTTTAATCGACTACATAAACAAACTTAATATACAGTAATGCAATGTTGTTTTTTTTCTAATATCAAGCATATGCTGAAAATATTTTTGACAAATAAATATTGATTAACGGTTAGCTATTTTTTTTATTACATTGTTGAAGTTAATATAGGCCCTACACTGTAGACATTCATTTTATAATGATCGCAACATTACGTAACTGTTTCTTGGTTTAATCATCATTGGCCTCCTTCAGTCGTAGAACGACTATGGTTCATCTCGCACACTTCCTCGTGTGGCTGTGGAGCCCTATTTTGGAGAGACACTCCCGTCCACAAGTATTGCAGGTAAAGGTGGTCTTCGCTACAGTGGTAGAGGAGCTGGCCATTTTCCGCGTTGTCCGCTTTTCTTCCAGAGCTGAGGCCCATGCTCTTTCGCTGTCCATAGCTTTCTTGGTCACTGTCTCTCTCCATCTGGTGCGGTCTAGAGCTATGTCTTCCCACTGGTCAGTATTGATGTCCACTGTTTTGAGGTCGCGTTTTATTACATCTATGTAACGGAGGTGGGGGCGACCAGTTTTTCTTGAGCCTGTCGCAAGTTGTCCGTAGAGGATGACTTTCGGTATGCGATTGTCCTCCATCCGGCGAACATGTCCAAGCCAACGCAGGCGGCGTTGTCTGAGGGCTGTAAAGATGCTGGGAATACCTGCTTGTGCAAGGATCTCTGTATTGCACACTTTTTCTCTCCATGTGATTTTCAAGATCCTACGAAGACATCGCAAATGGAATGAGTTCAGTCTTCGCTCTTGCTTTGCGTAAGTGGTCCATGATTCACTGCCATACAGCAGCGTGCTCATAACGCATGCCTTGTAGACTTCCATTTTGGTCGCTGTAGTTAGCTTCTGGTTTTCCCAAACTCTTGACCTAAGTCTAGCGAAGGTCGATGCAGCCTTCCCTATACGTTTTTTTATCTCCTCATCTAGAGAAAGGTCGTCTTGAATTGTGGATCCTAGATAGCAGAATTCATTTACAGCATCCAGCTTGTTATCATCTATGAGGATGGAGGGTGGTGCTGTAGCAGGGGGTCCCATAACATTTGTTTTCTTTGTGCTTATAGTTAAGCCATATTCTTTACAGGCCTGAGAGAAGCGGGACATCAGTAACTGAAGTTCCTCTTGTGAGTGTGCCACAACCGCTGCGTCGTCCGCGAAGAGCATGTCTCTTATGAGGGTTGTTCTGGTTTTAGTTTTGGCCCTCAGTCTAGCGGTTTAATATATATACGTCTATAATATTAGGTCAGAATATAGAATATTGGTTCAAGAATGGTTAATATTACTATGCGTAGTAACACTCTTGCCCCACGCTGCTCCCCTGTCACAGTATCTTGTCATTCCTTGCATCACTTTCCCTCCCAACATACAATGAATAATAATTAAAAAAAAAAATTGGATCTAGTCTTAACAGAATATTTCTATGTATCCCAAATGAAGAGGTCATCTGCGTAAATCGCCTGTCACTAATCTCTTGGATTGTGATAAGGTCTTTAAATATGATACCCAGAATCCTTTTGTAGCATTTTAATTCCGTTACTAGGATCGTCCTCTATAGCTCAGGGAACAATACCAGGAAAAAGAAGAAGATGGGAAGAAAACATAAAATAATGGACGGGCCTGCCATTAAAAGAGGCTCTAACTAAGGCAAAAGATAGAGAGGAATAGAGTGCATGGTGCCCCAACGGTCTAACAGACTAGGTGATAGGTAAGGTTTAAGGTCAAGAGCCTTTTTTTTATAATACCTCAGTTTTCACTTTAACATCAGTTGTCAAGCTATCTACAGTAGCGAAAGCACAGTTACTTAAACTCAAGGCGCGGCGTTGTGAGGAATTGTAAAAAGCGGTCGCCTAGCAAAAGAGATTGAGAACCGCTGGTCTATTCGGATCGAGAGATTGGAGGTTAGCTTGTCCAGTGCTTTATTATTAAGCATTAAGCCACCTAGAAAAATGACTAAAATCTTTAACGTGATTTTGTAGGGGGAAATAATGATATAATAACATTTAATATGTGACAATTCACTTTGGAAAAACAAAAGTTATGATTTATTTAAGAATTTCCTTATTTAATTTTGATCTACAAATAAAATTATTTGTTAAAGTGATACCGTATGTTTTATGTCTTGTAAACTTTCATTTATGAGCATATTTCATTTATTTTTTTTTTTAATTTTAAACTTTATATCAGTTACTTTAAAAAAATAAATGTATTTTGAATGCATCGAAATCATTTATGCCAGTCTAGCAGTGGACTGTAAAGACACCAATTTTTGTATGCCTAATAAAAAAAGGCCGCTTAATTATAATTAAAAATTTTAGGTTTTCTACTACTAGAAGATACTCCAATTCCCAGTCTATCTTAAAGACGCATTGACATCAGTAAGCAATTTAGTGACCGTGATTTATTTCATAGGTACCAAATGACATACTTCGACATTTGCCAGTTATCAGTCCGTTGTATTCTGGACTCTCTGAAGCCTTTGACACACTTAAGGCTTAGATCTTACCTGACAGAAAGCATTCAAAGTGCCTTGGTTAACAGGACAATCTCAAAAAGCCTAACGGAATACAGCAATGATTGGTTACTTATCGATATGCACACATACCATCTATGTGATGTTATACAGCAAAAATGTCATTTTATACCACTTCTTTGCTGATGACTCGCAATTGTACGATGTCTCTGTTCTGTTAGAGGTGTCACATATGGAAACACAAGTCAGTCATCCAACCAAGATGGCTAATCTACTTTCCTCTGGGGTTCATTATCAATGTGTGGTGAAATCATTTTCCCCAGTAAGATCTGGATGGCTAAACTACTTACCTCTGGGGTTCATTATCAATGTGTGGTGAAATCACTTTCCCCAGTAAGATCTGGATGGCTAAACTACTTACCTCTGGGGTTCATTATCAATGTGTGGTGAAATCACTTTCCCCAGTAAGATCTTGTTGACTAATCTACTTCACTTTGACACTTATTCGATCAAGGTGGTGAATCTACTTTGATACATATAGGATCTTGGCGGTGAATCAAGTAGCAGTGTTTCTATCATTTTTAAAACGCTGATTGCCCTTCCCCCTCCACTGAATGTAGGTACATAAAAAAGTCTTTGTGTTGAGATGACAGATCATAGAATTGGGTTCACTGGTTGTTAATTTTAAACTCAGGCGCTGTTTCACGTCTAACAGCCTGTTTCTTATTTTAGACTTAATGTCTACTAATGGTGAAAACAGAATGTCACATAAATTTGAAGATGGAAAAGGCAAGATGTATTTCAATTTCAAGATGTTACATTTGGAAGCTTAATGTTGTGTATGTACATGCCTTATGTCTTTTTTTAAGACTCAGTCTAAGCCAATTAGTTATGTTTTTTTGTACGGTCCTGGGGTTAATGGAATAATTATCTGAAGTAAACTTCGTTATTCATTGCTTGATCTTTATCAAATGTATTTTAAAGATTTAAAGTAACACCGGGTAATTTGTACAAATGTTGTTACGATTTTCTCTCTTAATTAACACTTGTACAAGCACTGCTTAACACAACAGATCTAACTCAAGAACTTGACAACCAAGAGTGACAAAATAATCTGGTTCTCGATCCCAAAACCATGACACGGTTCATATTTACATGTACTAGTACTGTCCCTTGTCCATTGACACAGTTGACTGACATACAGCACGTCACATAGCTTGTGCTACGTTTTTCAGTTGGTCACACACAATTAACTATATCACTGCGCCAATACTATTAAAACAATATAGAATAAAATAATATTTAAAAAATGTGCATTGCAGCTTATTTGTTTTAGTCTATTAGTAATTTACTTCTCAAAATCTTCCGATAAAGAGATAGAGGAAGCATATTTGTAGCCACCATTGTCTAGCATAGCACTGTAATTGTTGACTATTTATTATTACAAACAATACAACTTTATTTGCCTATTAAGGATTAAAGTTGGTAGAGCGTAGTGCTATTACCGCAAATATTGTGGGTTCGATGCCTATACTAGCATTTTTGTCTTCTTATTTTTAATGGCTTCTAAAATATAAACATTTTATATTTTATTGGAACATACAGTAGCCTATAGAATAGTAGAATTGATTTGTTTTAAATGTATTAGGCCTGCCTATCTTTTTGAATCTATGTATGCATGAAATTGAAAATCGTTCTACCTTAACCAAAAAATACTTGATAATAGAATAGATCAATGTCATCCATGTTACATGACTATATCATCCAGATATAGATCTTAAACTACACTAGGTCAATGCTACATGACTATATCATCCAGATATAGAGCTTAAACTACACTAGGTCTAGGTATATTGTTCTGGTCATGCCATGTCTAGCATAAACACCCATAGCACACATAAATAGCCTTTTATTAATCACATCTTTTACATTTTCGTTGTTAAATGTTCATCTTCTTCGGATGCTCTTAAATTTGAAATAATTAAAATATTTAAAAAAAAAAGGGCTAATTCTTAAATTCTACCAGAATTTTAATACTGTGCTTTCGTTTTGATGTTTTCTGTATACACTCGTTCTACAGAAACCCACGAACTCTCACACAAATATACCCTTGTAAATACACTTCTGTAAGGCAGTGTTTCATTTGTTCAAATACAACTTTTCTTCACCTTTTTCTCTTTCTGGTTTAAAATTACTTCCTAGCTTTGTAAACCTCCAAACGTGTCATTAGGCAAGAAGGCATCGTACGTTTAAAACGTATAATGTCCCTTTAACAATTTCAGCCTAAGAGGTATGAAGGCTTCAATGACCTTGTCAACCACAGAAGTTTCCCTCTGGCTAGGCTACAATGACCTTATATAAATTACTTAAGGAGGAACACAGGAATAGCTTGGCGCCCAGACCTTCATGCCAGATGGGTAAACTTCCAAAACTAGTTTCAATAGGAACCTTTTCTTTGATACAAGCAATATTGTGGGAAGCGTTGTCGAGAGGCTCAATGCGCTTGAACTTTACTTGGCTACCTAGAAGGGGGATCGAGGTTCGACAGCCGACTCGGGCAGAGTTATGATTACTGAGCGCCGAAAGTCAGCACGGAAACCAACTCCTAGATACCCCTCGTCCCCCCCCCCAACACTGGTCCACAAATTAGATTGGACCAAAGCGCTCTGAGCATGCTATAAGTATGAAAGCTATAATAATAATATTTAACCATAATAAAGTATACTGCAAAAATTGTGTTTTTCTAATGGAAAAAAATATTGTTTCTGTACCTAGTATCTATAATAGTATCTATAAATTTGTTTTTTAATTTAAAATATTCAATGAATTAAACTGTATTGAAGTTACAATAAAAATATAAATATATAATTAGATTTATACAACTCCTTTAGTGAACAATACATTAATATTTGAAATGCGAAATATTTGAACGCCCAAATACCAAAATAGGGCTTAGTAAAAATCCTTAAGGCATTTCTTTCCATACATGTAATGTAACAATATATCTTAACATCCAAACGCAACCTGCCGATTTATTTCATCCAATTGTACTGTTACAATAGTTAAATAAATGTAGACGAAATAACAACCTGGGCATCTGGTCGGGACGAATTCTCTGTAAGAGAAGTTTCTTTCTCATCACTAAGCTGATGTTTACATAATAACGGTGGGTATCTGATAAACTTTTGGAACAGCGACATCGCATTTCTGCCAGGGTGAGTGTCACGGCTACTTATTCTTTCTGGGGATTGACTCTCAAAGACTTTAACATGTTTGGGTATTACTGCCAATAAGCAAAGTCTTGGGATTACTTTAAAGTTATCATCATGTTTTCTGGTAAAAAAAATAATTGTGCAAAATGTCAGCTGGATTTGATATCGGGTGTCGGAGAAATAACGTGTGCGCACTTTTTAATTTAATTTGTTTTGTTTTTTAATTTGTTCTTGTTTTGTCAGGGACAAGAAATGATTGTGAAATATTCCAACTTGATCCGAAATAGGGTCTGGGAGAAATAACGCGTCCAGACAGACAGAAAGACAAAGTGATTTGAAATAATAAGCTTTGTACTTTGTAAGAACGAATTAAGATGCTCTATCAAAACTCATGCCCCAAGCCACCACCTTCCGCTAGTGTCCAGTCTGTAATTTATTTTTAGTATCCGTTTTAGATTTGAATATTATAGAGGTCAAGCAAAGACAAAAAGTTACCAACGTTTTAAGAAGCAGGAGTAAATATGGTGGAACCTTCAAGCTAAAACTTTTCGTTAGAAATATAGTTTTACTTAATAAGCTCAAATCGTTGTCCGACTCATCTTGTGATGCAACTTTCTTGTGAAATGGGAAACATATCTGGAGATCGTTGGTATGCTTGGTCAATGAATTTCGTCTGATATATTGTTAGATCTCTGTCTCTTGGAAGAATTTCAATCTGCATATAGGAAGTGCCGTAGCACAGAGACAGCAGTGGTCAGGGTACTAAACGACTTACTTCACAATTCCGATATAGGACACATATCAATTCTTTCCATGCTGGACTTGTCCGCAGCTTGTGATACGCTTGACCATGAAATTATGATGGCCAGATTCTCTGCCACTTTTTGTTTAGCAGGAATCGTCCTAAAGTGGCTTGGATCTTACCTGACTGAACGCACCCAGAGTGTCGTTGAAAATGGGACAGAATCAACAAGCTTACTCTTGAAGTACGGGGTACCCCAAGGATCAGTTTTAGGCCCAGTACTGTTCACTATGTATACATATCCACTCAGCGGTGTCATACGGCCAACAGGCATCTTATACCACTTTTTTGCCGATGACTCACAGTTATACGATTCCTCAGTACCCTCAGAGCCTCTCAGAGGTGTCGCATCGGGCAGAAAAAATCAGTGGCACCGTTGCAAGGGTGAGCGATGGATGGTTGAGAATACGCTGAAGATGAATGAAGACAAGACAGAAATAATTAAGATTGGCACTCGGAACAACGTCTCTAAAGTCGAGAGCGCAGATTCTCTTTTATCACGAACTGCCAGGTTTCTTATGTCCATGTAGTACGGAATCTTGAAGTTTTATTTGACTCAACACTATCTTTCGACCCACACATAAGACAGCTCTGCAAGGGTCTCTGCAGCTTCGCAGATTAGGCCAGATCCGACCATATCTAACAACGGATTCTACAAAACCGCTAGCTGTGGCATTCATACTCTCCCGCCTTGACTATTGCAACGCTGTACTAGCAGGTATACCGACGACAAAATAGCCAAGCTGCAACGTATTCAGAACAACGCCGCACGAATAGTTCTTAAAAAAAAATCAAGACGAGATTCTGCTACTACGCTCTTGCGCGCGCTCCATTGGTTACCCGTAAAAGCAAGAATCGATTACAAGGTCGCCACACTTTGCCATCAGTGTCTTTACAACAATGAGATGCCCTTGTACCTTAGCAAACTGATAACTCCATATGTTCCACAGAGAGCCCTACGCTCAATGGACTCAACGCTTTTAGTGGTGCCACGTTTCTCCCTAAAAAGCTACGGTCTGCGGGCTTTTTCAGTTCACGGACCAAAGGTTTGGAACTCACTCCCAATCAATCTGAGACAGACAACATGCTTCACCACTTTTAAGAAGAACATTAAGACCTATTTGTTTAGAACCTATTTAGATTAGTTTGTCATGTCATATATGTTTGTGTTTGTAATGTTTTTACAGCGCCTTGAGCCTACATTTTTGTTTGTTAACAGCGCTTTATAAATAAAATTATTATTATTATTATTATTATTATTTCTCATCTTTATTCTGTCTCAGATCTTTATATATTTAGAAAGTCTAGTTCTTCACCTGTGCTAAATATTAACTGATGAGAGACCTTGTTTTATCATTTCGAAATGTTAAAAATGTATGTATACTTAATATAAATAATGAGAGACTTTATTACCTATTATATTAATACTTCACTTTTCGTCAAAACTAGATGGTGAATATAATTTTTCTTGATGGTCATAACCTATGTGTTGTGAATTAACATTCGTATAAAACACTTCGGCGGGCCGCATGTGGCCCGCGCGTCGTAATTTGTCCACCCCTGCTCTAGAGAGTTGACTATCAATTTTCAAATGTGAAAAAACTTAAAGGGAGATAATGAACATTAACAAAGAACAATTCTTTGTTGGGGAAAATGCCTTTTGTTTTTAATTTCATTTTTTTTAGAAATAATATAATCTTTTAAAATAAATACAATACCGCAGGATACCTACCACTAGAGCAGGGTTTCTCGACCTGTGGGTCGCAACCCCACTATGGGATCAAATGACTTATGGTCAGGGGTCACCTAAAACGCCACAGAAAATTTGGATTTTTCTTTTTAGTTTATTCCCCTTTTTTTTTCATCTCCATTCTAAGGCGCCTTAACAAGCAGAACAGTACTTGGTATTCAAACTAGTTCATTTCTGTCTGAGTCTTCTTCTTCCATTTTAAAAAACAAATCTTTGCGTAACAAGGTTATCCTCCTTTTAGTTATTAGACCAAATTCAGAAGCACCATCGACCAAGAAGATGACATTTGTTGTAGACCTACTACTAGATTTCTGATTTGTTGTAATAGAAACAAGTAGTAAATACTATCCAAACACAATTTCCATAACAATGTAGTTTACGGTATAAAAGAGTGTTACCCATACGTCGCCATATTTGCCAATGATCCCAAGTATGTGTATTGTGAATACGAAATGGAAAAGCAAATAAATACAAGTCTGAATAAAACCTTTTCTGAAATTTAATTATGAGCAAACAAATTGACGGCCGGGGGACGCCGCCTAGTTGGAAATTATATTAGGGGTCGCGGGACAAATAAGGTTGAGACCCGCTGCACAAGAGGATATTCTAATTCATTCAGTCATGGAGTAACTGTTGCTTAATTCATAGGTACCAAAGGATTTCAGAACTCCAACATATCCCAGTTATCAATCCGTTCTATTCTGTACTGGACCGAAGCCTTTGACACACTTTACAACGAGATGATCGCCAGAATCTTTCAAAAGTGGCTTAGATCCTAACTGACTAAAAGCACCCAAAGTGTCTTGGTTACTAGGGCCACCTCAACAAGCCTAACAGTGTTCAACAATTATCGGTTCTAGGCCCAGTATTTATCGCTATGTACGCATACCATCTAAGTTATGTAATACAGCCAACCGGCATTTTATACTACTTCTTTTCTGATGCCTCACAATTATACGAATTCTTAATTTCGTTAGAGGTATCAAATTTAAATCAGTGGAGCTTGATAAACTAAAAAAAAAAATAACACCGTTGCATTCTATGCCAGAATGTCTGTGTGGAACAGACGAGGCTTGACACAAAGAATTATTCTAGGACTCCAGCGTGTTGTCGTCTGATGATATTTGCTGAAGTTATTTCTACATTATCTGTTCATCTTTTGAGAAACACAAATTGAAAGGACAAGAGGAAAAATCGTATAATTTGTAACGACGCACCACTTAACAAATCTTTTCTTAATAGACAGATCGGATGTTAGGTGGTAAACAGAGATTTTTCTTTTTTAAATTGTTTTCTATCTTTCTATTAAACACAAATAATACATTTATTTTCTTTAGTTGTTTAGTTTAGTTTATAAACTAAACTCTTCCATTGTTTGTTATGTCATGTAAAAGAAACACTTGTGCACAGTTCCATACAACTTGATCCGAGATTGGGTCTGGGAGAAATAACATGTACAAACTTTTTGATTTACCAGACAGACGACAGAGTTTAAAAAAGCTTTGTTCAAATGAAACGAAGATGTTCTATCAAGGCAGTAGCGGCCCTAGGGGGTGTTTTTTTTATGACTTTCCGCGGTTACTTTTTCCATTGTTCATATAAAGACTATTTTAATTTCTCATTGGCTGCCTGATTTTGCTGCTCACGCACTGGACTGTCGTTCGGACTTTTCTATGGTCACTCGCTCATACAATGCCCGTTGCAATCCGTTTCGTCCTGTAAAAGGTTTGGAATAGTTTGAAGTAGTAAGTATATTGTATTTCAACAAGGGAAATGAATCCTTCAGTTTTCACAGCTGTGTCTAAATATGTTGGGTTTTTGCTCAATTATATATCTGAACAAATATAGGCTACTAAACAAAATATGAATTAATTATAAAATTAACCAAGTAGTCATTTAATTATTTCGTAATTAATATTTTAATGGAATTAAGAATAAAATAATTCTACATGATTGTAAGATCTAGTTGTCAGTGCGTAGCTCTTTCCCCTAGTTAAGCTTTTAAAAAAGTATTTTATTTCCTTGTTTGTCACTTACACCTTAACATCGGAGACATGGACGAATAAACGAAAAAGTCTAAACAAAAGAAAAATCCATTCACATCTGAATTGATATTCATTAAATGCTTTTTTTAAAGCTATATCACTGTAACTTAAAGAAACAAAATAAATATTGAAATTTCAAACGTTTGTTTACAACAACATAATTCGTAAGCAATGGAATTATTAAATTTTCTGAATGATTTTAACCAATAAAAGCCTCTTAATTATGTTATAGACATAGCCGTATTGAATTTGACATCTGTGCATCATTTCTCAGACTTTGAAAATGGGGGGGGGGAAGCAACGTTCTAATAAAAACAGCGGACATTATTACATTAGTCAAAACACATTTGTCTATCAACCAGTTGTCTGTAATGGCGAACATTGGACATAATGACATAGTTTATCAGCATCATGATTAGTTTGTTTATTGCTCTTATATTTAAGCCATCTAGAAAGCTAGCTATAAAGTTTTAATGCAAATATTTGAAGGGAGGTAATGGATAAAAATAAAATGAAACAGACAAAAAAAAAATAATGGTATGATATATAGTCCAGCTGAATGAATATAAGTATTGATATGCGAAGTCTTAATCATAGACTCCACTCAATCCCCTCCCTCAAAATATTAACTTGCTGCTCGCGACAAGAAAGGTGCAAAGTTGTATATTTTCTTTTACGAGAAAAAAAGGGCATGTACTAAGATTGACTCTAAAGCAGGGGTGGGCAACATTTTTGTATCGAGGGTCGCATTAAAAAAAAAACTCGGAATGGCGGGCCGCACATAAACACACACATATACCGGTATATATATATATATATATATATATATATATATATATATATATATATACATATAACTTAGAAAGATACCTTGGCTAACTGTGTAGAATGTCTTTTAATTCATATTTAGTTCTAATATCTGGGAAAGAGAAAAGGGCACATGCTAAAATTATAAATTGTATTATACTTTTTAACTCTGACCTATCATTAACACTTAACTGATTTTCATATACTGTTATAGTTAAAATTGCTATTCAGACATCACAGAGCCAACATAAAATGCAATAAGTTAAAATTACACCAACTGCACAGTCTAATATTTCACCATATTCAAAGTCCAATTTCTTTTAGTGCTGCATTATTTTTAAACATTTGTTAGAAATTCGAATTTTAATTGAATAATACTCAAATAAAAATGTATAGCTTGAATTAGAAAACGCAAAATATTGGTTGAAAAAAAAACGTTCTCCCTCATTTTCAGTAGGTCAAACAAACCATCAGAGTCCCGCCGTAAAGTTTGAGATACTCTGAGTTCAAAAAGACCATTGAGACAAACTATATTCTGTACCAGTTTCTGACAAGAAACGTGTCACGTAAGAAATCAGGCAAAAAAAATTCCAATAGAACCAGGTCACAAATTATAATCTTATAAGCGCAAACATATATCTACATATTAATTAGATTTATTATTTTATTTGAATTAACAGTATGTATTAGATGTGTCTATGGTTTTAAATAGCATTCATTGGCATAGACAAGACTTGATCAATTGTAGCATTGATACAGTCTGAACGAATAAGGAACAACCCAGTTTTTGTATCGTTCGGTTCTTGATTAACAGATGAACTTTGCGACGACTTGACGTAGTTTGGAGCTATTATCTTCCAAGATTTTAAACGATTTTGTTGAGACTTTGTTGTTCAAAAAGCTGATTGTCTTTTTATAACAGTTAGGTGAAACGTTCTCTTGCCAAAAAGTGATTCCACATGTTTTCAGATTTTGCATTGTCACAAGATAAAAAAATATCGCTTAAATAGAGATGCACTTTTGAATAAAAATACTTAGATCTGGAAGCTATATTTTAGAAACAAGAATGATTTCGTCTCAAATTCTTCTAAAAAAAAATAAGCATATATTTTTTTAGTTTGTGGAAAATAAGACCCTTAGTAGAGGCACTGTCCTAACTCCTGAGCTGTAGTTACTTCTTCCCAACATTCATACACTTTATAATCACAGTTTTTACCAGCCTTAGAGATGAAACAAAGTTAAAAAAAAACAACATAAGTTTCTGTCCAGTCGAAATTTAAATACATTAAATATCTCTTTGGAGATTGTTCCTTGTGGCCAATATATAGATTCCCTCTCTTTGATCCGGCAATCATTTTGCGTAATATTTTATATTTAATGTAAAAAAATTACTAATGTGGGGGACCTCCTTCAGTGGGGGCCCATTGGGATTTTCAAATTCTCCCTCTCGCTCCCCTACCCTAGTTACGCCTCTGAACGAAAGAATGTTTAAAAAAGGAAATATAATGAAAATTAGTTTGTGGAATGGCTTACTTTAATATTTCAACCAGTAAATGAGAAACACCGATTCGTCATTTGTAATACATTTCTATCAACCGATGTATGAATCTGAACAAACGTCCAAGCTTTGTCGATATGGACATTCATGAATTAAGTTTTGAAGGCTGACTGAGTCAAGAGACACAGACCTATCCAAAACCACGGCCTTCTTCTTCTTTTTAACAACGACAGTTTTACAGTCTGTACATTTTAAAGATGTGTCAGTAAAAAGCGTTGAAATGTGTATAATATTAAAACATGGTAATTTTGCTGGGAATTAGAAACAAGGATTTTAAAAAAATTCTTTTGTGAGGGCCCCTTTCTCGCTGAGATCCTTGGGCAGTAGCCCCTCTCTTAACTCCGGCCTTAATAAGAACGGAAACATTATTAAAGCTTAGCTCGACCAATGTTTCATTTTTCAGGTCTCAGTAAATCTCCTTATAAATTTAGAATACAGTTGTTCAAAATAGAGTAATAGAAACAACAAATGTAATTCACGATAAATAAATTGCTGACTTAAATTTACTATCGTTCATTATTTAACTTATCTTTAGAAACTGTATTTTAAATAAAACAATACACACACACAAACACTTTTTTTTATCATTGATATAAATTAACTTTTTTAAAATTTTTGATTGTTGACACCATATTAATGTTACGTAAAAATAAAATATGTATATTCCTATTTCGTCACAACTATTACCGTGCCACAGCTTGAAATAATTTAACTAAAGTTTTTGAATGCCTTTCCATTTAAAGGCCCCTTAATAATATCTTAGTTCTAATCAACTTTAATGCCAGCAAGTGATCGCTGCTTCATTGGTTAATAGGGCTCATTGGCCACATCGGGAAAACTCGAGTTTGACCGTTATATCGGTTTGAAAAATGTCTCATTATCGAAAAATTTATATTGGTTTGAAGGTTTTATGAATGACATGGAGAATTTATGAATGAAAGTTTTCCAATTTATGAATGAAAGTGACGTCAAAGGAAAAAAACTTGACACCCCCTACGTCACTAGGCTCACAGCAAGAAATGAAAAAAAAAAAGTACACCTCCTACGTCACTGGCTTACAGCCGTTCACTAAAGCATTTCTTTGCAACAAGTTTTATCGCGTTTGAATGAATAGACACAACTATTTGCGCACCGTAGTTGAAGGTTTAAAACAGTGAACATCAATCAAGCACGTGGTTATCTGAAGACGCTCAAGTGCTTCCAAGTGTTTCTACAAATTAATCACTTGATCCCTTTATTATAAGGCACGTTAAAATAAGAATTTGATTAATTGTATATTTTTAATTAGCTATAATGTAGGCCGAAAAGAAAGATATGGACGCCGAATCTGAAATCTGGATGTCTGCCTGGTCGAGCGGTTTGCACGCTGGACTTTCGTTTGGATTTATCGATGGTCCCGGGTTCAAACCCTGCCCGCTCCCATCCCCCGTCGTCCTGCGGGAGGTTTGGACTAGGAAGTAACTATCTTCAATTCTGAAGGAACATCCGAAACATGTAAAACAACAAACAAACAATCTACGTCTAGATCTAGGTCTTGATTCTAGACTTACAACTAGATTCTCAGTTCTCCGTCGAAAAAACCGCCATGTTATTCTTCCCTAATAGCAGGAGGTTTGCGGCGTTGAAGAGATCTAATAATAATCTAATACGTTTTCTGTTGTAATTTCTAGAAGAAAAGATGTTCACAACTTTTCAGGAAAACAAATAGATCTAGACGTCTACGTCTGAGCTATAGGATTTCAGCCAGATTTCAATCGCTTTTTTTTCCTAGACTAGATCTAGAAGTAACAGCATTGCCAATTCCACTCTAAATTTATAGAAGACAAATATTATTATAATTTTGTTCGCTCTAAATCTTTGTTTTTTTTTAGAAGGTCTTTTATATAGATTCATTTAGACAAACATTATTTATATAAACATAATAATTTTATTATTATTATTATTATTGACGTGAAGTTCATATTTTATTGACATAACGTTATTATTCGTAAATGCAATCATTAGTAATATCGTCAAGCTAGAAAATTCTGAGGAGCGTTTAAGGAAACTTGAGGATCTGCGACTTCGAGCTTCACATTGACTCGAAAAGGAAACCAACACACAATATTCTAAGCGGTCAACGAGTTTGCGTACGCTGCAGCCACTTTTGATTTAACTATAAACCTTAGTAAAAAACTTGGGGTTAGGGTGTGGTGACGAAAGGCCTAGAAGATATCTGAATGGAGGGATGTGTAAAAGCAGGCCATATCCTTCCATGGGCTGTAGCACCAGTAGCACCACTGGGATAGATGGATGGCAAAAGCCGGTATGAACTTCTTATGGTCTGACAGTCTTAGTGTTCTGTTTTGTTCTATATGTAATTGTACATGGCGATTAAATATCAAGTCTCTTAAGTCCTCCTACAGTCTAGACAGCGTAAAACTATCGTAGGCCTACTATTATTGGCTTGTAAGAAAGTCTTTGAAGTTTTCCCCAATAACGTAGAAATTTGCGTCACTCGATGTTTCGTACTAAAGCCATAATTGAATATACTAATTCCAAAATTAAATGTCTGAACGTACCAATTTACATATAGAACAAACAGAATACTAAAGAATTTTTTCGAATTAGTAGTCTTTATCCAATCGTTCATTTTCGTAATTATAAAAAAAAATCCAAAAATGACTTCGGGTATATGAAATTATTTAACCGAGCAAGGCTCGGCCACCTGATATTGTATATCAATCCAAGCAATGATGTATCATTTCTTCATTCATGTATTCTACAAATAAAGTGTAGTCACACTAATGGTGACCTATACATGGACATCATCAGCAATGGCCAAGACAAAATGTAGCCCTGTAGCAATGGCTACCACCTGTTTGAATGTAACAGATTGTGTCAAAAACAGAGAAATTGCATTTGCAATCGTCCTCTCAAAGATGTGACCAAGTGTCGCTTGATATTTGCTGAACTTATCTTACAAATAGTATATTCCAAAGTGTCGACATAAAGAGACAATCGTTCCTAAAAATAGAAGAAGAATATTATTTAAAACACATAAGATTTACATAAAATGCATAACTTTATTATTTTAATATCTAGATCACACACATATATTTACTGATTTGTAAACTGAGGAGTTTCACTTTGCAATCATAAAGTGCGTAACACAGATATGTCTTATTATCAAGTGGAAAACTATCATATAGTTACTCTGATAAAAAAAAAGAAAAGATGATAAAAGTGCCCTTTGTTTATCTAAAAACAATAAAATATAAATTTCTTGAGAAATTTTAGACGACCTATTCCTTAGGTCTTGCTAGTATTAAAATGTAATCGTAGTAAAACATATACCAAGCATGCTACCAGCGTACACTTCAAAATCACGCCATTTTTGCTAGACGTAAAAATTGGAATATATATATATATGCTTTTTTTGTCTTATATTAAATATGGTAAATTATTGGGAGATATAGTTGTAATTGCGGATTTTTTCAATATGTTTTTTTTTTAGTTTTTTCTTTTTTTTTTTTAGCTTGTTTATGCCTTAAAATTTAACACAGAAGTCACTTAGGAATTACCAAAAAAGTTGAATCCAATAAAATAAGTCTATACGCTTCTTTATCTACCGTGAGGAAATTTACTTACAGGGGTCAACCACGTGCTGTAGGTAAGACTTCACTTCTATAGCTTGTCAGGACCAGGGCCGTATTTCATTATCTGGAGGCTCAGGGCATTTTTCTACACGTCTCTACATTTTTTCGAATCTTTAATAAAAAATACACTTCTAAATAGAATACTAAGACGTAAGAGTACGTGCCATATTGTAACATGTAATGTAATTGAATGTGATTAGTAACACGAGATGTACATTTTTAGGGTTTACGCAATCAAGTAAATGCTGAACAATGTGTTGTACATTATATTACGAGCACATTATATAGAGACATTTTAGAATGTTGCTGACAGTTCGATATAAAGTAGAGTTAGTAAATTTTCCAAGCTCAACGAAATATGGATATTTTTGTTTTTTCTCTATTGTGTTGTTCCCAGTGTTGTGGAGGTCACTGGGTAGTAGCCTCGCCTGCTAATTCTTAAATCAGGTCATAATCATGTCAGAAACTATATTCTAGCTTAGTTAGATCACTGTTTTATTGTATCTAACGTTCTCAGTTCATTTCGTTCTACATGTATATTGCAATTGTTGAAAGGGAAGTAATGGAGTTCACTATCATGGTATACGATACAAAAAATGCTGACTTCTATGAACACATTTTTTGTTCATAATTTAACCACATAAACTATATTTTAAAAATATTTCATTTTTATTATGGAAATTCTATGAATGTCTGTCTTTTTCTGTAAAAGTATTTTATTGCACAACACCCATAGACATAAATAAATAAGAGAGTTTTATGAAACAGAAATTTGTAAATTGCATTTGTATGTACTTTATGTATGTCTATAAGTTTTGTTTAATCTCTAAGCCTGAAGATCATGCAATTTTTTTTAATTTTTCATAATTCGGAAATCCGAATAAAATAGATATACATGTTTTCAAGTTACGCAGGGCCGAATTTAAATATGTGGAGGCACCGGGGCTGGATTTTTTTCGAGGCCCATATCACTTTTTAAAAAAATTGTTCTTAGACCAAGACAGCTTTATTAATCCTTATGGAAATTTGATGAGATTACAAGAACAAACATAAACAAGAAAAACATTGACTTAAATAAAACAGACACAACAGTGACGTCATCATCGTGTTCATGTTTCCTAGTCAGGGAAGTAGTCTTAATACAGTCTGACGGAGTAAGTAACGAACAAGTTGTTTGTACCTTTCTGTTCTTGGCTATATCGACAGAAGCCACTTTACGACGACTTGACTTAATTACCAAGTAGTAAAAGTAAAAGTAAAGTTCCCCTTTCAGACCATATGGTCTATAGGGCAGATGATGTAAAGGTCATCTGATTTTGTGGCCTACGGTTAATGAGGGTGTCATGTTGCCAGCACAACGACCAACCGTCTTTACTTTTCCCTAAACTAATGTCATGTACCCATTAGAGCTGAGTGGACTCCCTAGGATCCCTTCCCCGGGATTCGAACCAGGGTCCCCCGGTTCAGAAGCCAAGCGCTTTACCGCTCAGCCACCGCACCTCCTACGAAGTAGTGGGTCGCTGTTATCTTTAAAAAATTTTTAGATATTTTTTTCTCCAAAAAGTTTTGTTACATATAATAGTGTTCGTGTTATTATTATGCTCCTTTTAAAACAGTTTAGATGAAACGTTGACTTGCAAAAAGTTTTGCCATACGTTGGGAGATCTTGTATTATTGCAATTGTTGTAATTATCGCTTTAATAGAGATTCACTAAAGAATGAAAAAAAAATCTTAAAGCTTTATTTTTAGAACCAAAAAAGATTTTGTACATTTCTTCTCTCATTCCTTCTAAAAAAATATGTTTATTTTATTTTTAATTTGTGGAGGATGAGGCCCCTTGGTAGACGCACTGTCTTAGATCCGGATCTGTAGTTATCTTTTTATTAAGAGCAAGTGTACAGTTCTTAATCACATTCTAGCCAGACATGGAGATAAAAAAAAAAACTTAAATGTTTCTGACCAGTCGAAATTGGAAGAGGCTCCTTGTTGTCGTAGCCCTGATTCCATCCCTTAAATCCGGCCATGATTAAAACATGTAAAAATGTATACATGTTTTAATACTACGTTTTTGTATTAAGCTATTAAAAGCTAAATGTTTATGGTGTAACTATTTAAAGGGAGATGATCATATTAAAATGTTTAAATATATAATATAGATTGCAAAAAGTGTCTGTACTATATTATTTATTTTAGTAGTTTCATGGCTTACATAACAAAATCAATGTTTAGCTATTCAAAGTTCCTTTTTATACCAGAAATATATTCAAAACATTTTTGTTAAATAAATGTTAATTAGTATGTAACTAAATTGTTATAACTTTTATTAATCAAATATATATTATAGAGTTTTAAATGCCTCATTCCCTCAAGAGTAAAATATAATGTATACTCACTCTTTGAAGGCCTAATATAAGGTCGGTATTAAAGTCATATGAACCAAAAAATACCTTTCGTATTTCAAACCTTGACGCTATTCCGTTATTGTCTACCTGCCCTCTGTTTGACTCTTTAGTCTTTCCTTGCTCAACTTTCCTTCCGATAAAGAATGGTAATAGAAATACATTGACATATAGTCCTATACAGCGTTGCATACCACATGAAATAAATGAACACAAAAATGTTTTATGAATAATAAGAGACAAAACTAATATCCACTTTCGTGTCCAGCTCTAAAAAAAAACAAGTTCAAGAGAATATAATTCTTTGGTCCGTCATAATCACACAGGGTCATGTACTAAGCTAAAGAGATATAATTCTTTGGTCCGTCATAATCACACAGGGTCATGTACTAAGCTAAGGGGATATAATTCTTTGGTCCGTCATAATCACACAGGTTCATGTACTAAGCTAAGGGGATATAATTCTTTGGTCCGTCATAATCACACAGGGTAATGTACTAAGCTAAGGGGATATAATTCTTTGGTCCGTCATAACCATACAGAGTCATGTACTAGGCTAAGGGGATATAATTCTTTGGTCCGTCATAATCACACAGAGTTATGTACTAAGCGAAGGGGATATAATTCTTTGGTCCGTCATAATCACACAGGGTCATGTACTAAGC
>JADKLZ010000130.1:4720-17430 GCA_021533235.1 Biomphalaria straminea | reverse complement strand
GTAATCTTTGAGTCATCTAGCCAGAATACCATCAGGTCCAGATGTAAACTTTGAGTCATCTAGCCAGAATACCATCAGGTCCAGATGTAATCTTTGAGTCATCTTTGAGTCATCTAGCCAGAACTCCGTCACGTCCAGATGTTTTATTCGATTTAATTTTCTTGTACCTCTTTAGCTCCTATGTTCTCGACTTGGTTCAAATGAAGTATCCTTGGGCTGAGAAAACTGATTTGGTATACAGTATTGATAACAAATCCCTTCACTGTCTTTAGTTAAGGCAGACGATTCGCGGGTCACATTACAAAATATATTCTAAATAAAAACAAGATTACAAAGAGAGTTTGTGTGATACACAAACTCAGAGGCGGCCCCCGTAGAAGTCAGATCCGGCTATTCGCAACATGTTTCGGATGTTCCTTCTAAGTCCCTGGCTCAATTCCTGTATGCTCCCATCCTTAAACTATCGCAATATTTCTGAAAGAACAGTAAAGGTTAAATAATAATTTCAAAAGCCTTTAGTGTTTTTTTCTAACCGTGACGGACAAACCAACCAACAGATAAAACGCACAAATATATGCTTGTTTCATTCTAATGGGGGCACTAAACAATTTTTTTTTTTTAAAATCAGATTTTTAAAAAAAATTAAGAAATTAGTTTAGAATCAAGTCATTTCCGGGCTTTACGCTAGTACACGAAAGCCGCTGCTAAAAGTTCATTTTAAAAAATGAGCGTGATATCAGGGTGTATATAGCATTTCTTATAGTAACATTTCCTCCCTTACATTTACGTAATTGTTTTAGAATTGGTGCTTTGTTATTAAAAATCGCTTGCATAATTAATTTTATAAATTAAACGGTTTGCTTTTAGAAAACTAAAAGTAGCCATTGCCACTTAACTTTTCAAGCCGCATTTAATGGTGAAAAAATATTTTTCGTATCTCTTCTAGTTTTGGCGCTCTGAGTCTGACAGACGAACAGACAGACAGAAATCATTTTAAAAAATGTGCTTGATATCTACATGCCAAGAGCATTTTTTCTAGTAACATTTCCTCCCTTAGATTTACGTAATTGCTTCACAATTGGTGTTTTATTATTAAAAAATCGCTTGCATAATAATTTTTATAAATTAAACGGTTTGCTTTTAGAAAACTAAAAGTAGCCGTTGCACCTAAACTTTTCAAGCCGCATTTAATGGTGAAAAAATATTTTTCGTATCTCTTCTAGTTTCGGCGCCCTGAGTGTGATAGACGGACAGACGGACACTTTGCACAAACCTAATAGCGGCTTTTTCCCCTTACGGGGGCCGCTAAAAAACAATAGGCATAAAAAAGTGTTGTTTTCTTTTACTCTTTTGTTCCATCTTATTCAACCTTTTTTATCTTTCAATTTATTGATTCCGTTAAACTCTTGTATATTTACTTTGAAAAACTGAAAAAACATATTTAAAATACAACATTCAATCTTTCACAATACACAACTTCTATAAATATTGCGATATTTGAATGCCTTAAACATTTAGGCCATTGAGTATTTAAGAGTTAGTTCTCATTACTTTAGAGCAGTGTTTCTCAAACTTTTGACAAATGTGTACCCCTTTTATACTTTGTGCAACGCTGGTAACCATTTGCCCCCTCTCCCCTGAATGTAGGTGCATAAGAATAAAAAAAAGTGTTAAGATGACAGATCATAGAACTTGATTTGTTGTTTATTTTCATCTGAGACGCTGTTCCACGTCTAACAGTCTGTTCCTTATTTTCCACATCACAAGTAATGCTGAAAACACAATCTCAAAAATATATATAGATGGAAAAGGCAAAATGTATTTCAAGTGTCTTTCTTGTTCAAACCGGATTCACATAATGCATTTTAACCAGAATTATGTTTCAGTACTCGATTTATGTCTATTTTTAAGTCTCAGTCTGAACCAATTAGGTATTATATTTTCTTGGGTTCTTGGGTTAATTGAATGTGACTTCTTTTTTGTCTCGGAAAGCAACGGATGAGTCACTGGCTTTGGTTTCGTCACATTCCTGCAAGTATATTGTGGAGTACTTACTCCGTAAGAAGCAGGGGCGGACTGGCTATAGGGGCATACGGGCAAATGCCCGGTGAGCCGGTACCCGAATGGGCCTTTAGGGCCACCGAAGGGCCACATTGATGCCACAATGTAGGTATTACATTTTTAAAGGTTTTAAAATATTCTCTTATAAAACGGCCCTCTATGTGTCGTGTTTAAAAAATCTCTATACAATGTAATCTAACTATTTTTCCGAAATAATGTAATAGCCTACATCCGTAGACAGTGTTACTATATCTAGTAGGAGTCATCCTTTTAGCGGCTACACACTTAGCTACCATTTAAAAAGCAACATAAAGCCTATACTTCCCATCAAAAATATAGATCTATCTGTATGCATGTGTACCGTTAGCGATGCTCAAACCTAACAGAATGATTTTGAAGACAAGTATAATATGCAATTTATGGGCCTGACTGTGCAGAAATGCCCGGACCGACTTTGACACCAATTCCGCCCCTGGTAATAAGCAATATCATCGTTACAGTTCTTAGTTTCCACTTATTTTATTTGATAATAACAACTGGAATTAAACCTTCATTATTCACAGATGCGGCCAAATATTTGGATTTTCTCCCATGAGATAATTGATACATTTCTCCCATACCCATTTTCGGCTCCAGTTAAAATTTAAACAAATATACCTAACAAAACTTAATTGAATTATACAATTAACCAATTAGTATAATTATGATTGGTTATTAATTAAGATGTTTCAAGTGGAATCGAATAACTGCTACATTATTGAGAGTTATAACTGCGGAGTTATTTCCGATAATTAGCCTTTTTTGTTGTTAAAAAATAAGCTACATTTTTTTTCACCCCTTAAACCTTAACGCGTGAGTCATGTGTGAATCTAAACGAGCAAAAAGACTCGTTTTACACGTGATTACACTTGCTTTGAGTGATCTGAGTATGAGCCACGGGCCATACTTCAGACATTTCTTTTATATTTTATCAGAACAGAAACATTACTAAAGGTTTATTCTTTCTAAATTTATAATACAATTGCTGATAGGACAGTGGGAGAAATAAATTCTCTTTAGTAGTTGACGATAAAAAAATGTTTGACTTACAAGTTTTCATTATTTTATTTACTTTCACTAACTATACTTAATTTTATTTTTCTTAAATAAACATTTAAACATATATTAATTATAGTTAAGCTCTTTGTTTTATTTTAAACTTTAATGAAGTTACATGAGAAACAAAATAAATATTATATTTTTTCACTCTTAATTTTAGCTACAATAATATAGCACTCGAAACAAAAATATCTTTTTGTATGCCTTTAAATTAAAGGCCAATTATTACGTATCAACGCTAAACCTCGTTTAATTAGTGCATACTTTCCCAAACTGTGTAGTTGTTTCACTCCATTAAATGTATTATCTTAAAAATATATTTTAATTATCCACAAATTTTTATTTTTTCAATGATATATTTCTGCAATTTTATATACAGCTTACTGAGTCAATTGTTTCTGTTATTTTATTATTTTGTTTTGATGTATTATGAATCAAGAGATCCACAAAAGCTCTTTGACAATACTTTTTACAACGGCCCTTAAGGCACATTAATATTTAATATTTAAAAGGACTACTACATAGAACAAATCCCTATATGAAACATACTGTCTAGAAATGTGTGTTGATGAATTGTATTATTATTTAAACAGGGGGTCTTCGGAAAGCCAGAAAACCTGCCTAGGTGTTTACGAGACAAAAAAGTTTGGAAACCACTGGATTAAACCTTTCTATGAATTGTACAACGGTGTTTGGACTTATTTTGCATGGGAGACGATCGCATGCCAAAGGTGATCTTCTTTGCTGAGCTTAGAGTAGAACTGAATTACAGAGGTGCCCCCCTCCCGTAAGCACTATAAAGATCCATTTAGGCGCCTTTTCGCCCTCACCGGCATGGAAGAAAGTACATGGCAGCAGATGGCCACTGAGTTGAGGAACTCTCACAAAAGCTACGGACTAAACATTTGAACCTTTATTGAAGAGAAGCGCAAAAAAAAAACAAGATTACAAAGAGAGTTTGTGTGATACACAAACTCAGAGGCGGCCCCCGTCGGAGTCGGATCCCTGTCAGATCCGCTTTGATCTCTCAACGGACGGACAGACAGACAGACAGACGGACAGACAGGCCACACAAAACTAATATACATCTTCCGTGCTTTGATCTCTCAACGTTAGCCTTGTAAAGCCGATGTTCAAGGCAATTGCCACACTTGTTTTATGAGTTGATTACTTTACGAGTAAATACTGGTATGTTACTCGTATGTTGGAACAAAAAAAATGTGAAAACACGTGCAGTATATTAGATTATTAATTGTCTTAAAGTAGGTTTCATTTATATTGCATACTAATTAGGTTTTTTCTCTTTAAATACTGTTTGCATAAAATATTTTTAAAAATTAGATTTTGAGCTTTTAGAAAAAAAAAAAGTAGCCGTTGCATCAGAACTTTGAATGCTCTATATTATCGTGATGTCAGATTTTCATTTTCTCTTCTACTTTCTGAGCACTAAACGGGACGGACGGACGGACAGACGGACAGACAGACAGACAGACAGACGGACAGACAGGCCACACAAAACTAATAGCGTCTTTTCCCCTTTCGGGGGCCGCTAAAAACGGAAAGAAAACTTAAATAGACCGTCATCAGACAACGGCTTTGACTGCATGATATTCGGGAAATGTGCAAGTCGCAAATGGGTTTGTACAGTTATTTTAAAGGAGTTAAGCTAGTGGGCTTTGGACTCGTATATGTAGAGCTAGGAGGCAACTTTTATCAAAAGCCCATACGTTGGGACATCGTATTGAAGAGTATATTTTGGCATTGAGAAGGCTACAGTTTTGTAGAAGGGAATAAAACAGTCTTGTGAAGCCGTACTGAAGAGATATCGCCTGCCCGGCATATTGAGAACGAACGTTGAAGGTCACATCTGCAAGGCAAAGATAGACCGTTGAGGTCACGCCAGAGAACTTTGACTTGGGAGTTATCCTACTTCCTACGGCACTTAAGTACAGAAGCATTATACTGCTCTGATGATCGGTTGAATCTGTGCTACACGCTAGATAGCCAGGTAGCCATTATTCTTTCACTGGACCACCTGGAACCACAGTGCCTGCTGCGGAACCATAAACCGTAATCAGACACTACGCCACTGAAGAACCGGAGCCAGACGACAGATCCCCGTGAACCAGAACGAGACGTCGTATCAACAATACCTTGAGGAGCCGAAACGTTAGCTGTCCTTACCAGAGCGTTAGTGAAGACATCGCCGTGAACCTTCACGCCAGCACAAACGTTAGCGTTGGAAGGGTGGACCCCAGACTGACCGTGGAGTTATCACCGCTTCTTAGACAAACACTGCAGAATAGCTTAACAGAATACAGTGTACGTTTGTATATCGTAAGCAAAAATTGGCAAAATGTGTATGTCAATTTTAGCCCCGAACATGATTGTTTTTTGGGACCAAACGTGGGAGTTATACTTGTGACATTAAATTTGAAATTTAAGATTCATTACATTCAGTACATATGTATAACTAAACGCTATTATATGTAATTAGTGTATGTAAGAGAAGATAATCATTTAAATAGAAATATATACTGATATTTTTTTCTAGCAAGAAGAAATGCCTTCCGATAGTAATGTAAATTATAGTTTTTTTTTGCAGTTTTGTTCATTGTTTTTTTTTTTACAGCATGAGTATAATTAAACTATATTAAAGTTTTATAAATTTATTTTTACAATCGAAATAGATTAAACATATCTTATTACCGCATTTAAATGTATAAATAACAATAAAAATAGTTTGATGTGGGAGTACATAACCAGTACCCCATTTGAAAGCCTATAAGCCAAAAGATAATCATAATGACACATAATAGACAATGGTGGACAAGACAGTCTAGCTGCCCAACACGTTTCTTAAGGCGAGGCGCTCTAAGGACAAACAATGTTTAAAAGTTTGACATTACATTAACTCTTTTTTTTCTATTCTCCTATAATAATGAAAATAAAACTTTAATGCGTTGACTTTAATTGCGACACGTAAACATTACATTACGTAGAATTTCTCTCATAATTCCAAGGCAGACAATTATGTTTAGGCGACCCAAAAAATTAAGGTGGTTAGTATAAGTCGAAAGTTGTATTCATGTTGTTTTTTAAACTATAATTTGTTTTGGATTTACACGTGTTGATTGATACCTAGCGATATTAGGCTACAATTATTTTTACAAAATTCTCATTCAGTTTATTAAGACTTACCAGAGGTGTTACATTCTCTTTCTCTCTCCCTCTCTTGTAACAAAGATAGAGTTGACCTCTTATCGTATAAAACGCCACATACAAAGGCAGAATTAAAGAGTTACAGAGTACATAAAAATATTCACTTAATTATTTGGAGAGGTGACGACTAACATAGTTAAAACATTACTGACGTAGTTTATCGTAATCGACAGTAATCGTGCTATTTATTTTTTTAAGCAATTAATAAAGTTTGACCGTTTGTTTTTTAATAAAAAAGTTAAGGGGAAATAACTGTAGATAAAAAACACTATAGAACTAGACGTTTAAAAAAATTCTAACATATCTTAACAAGGAGGCGCCGTGGTTGAGCTGTAAAGCGCTTCGCTTCTGAACCTGGGGTCCCGGGTTCGAATTCCGGTGAAGACTGGGATTTTTATTTCGGGAATCTTTGGCCCAGCTTTTATGGGTACCTGACATTAGTTGGGTAAAAGTAAAGTCGGTTGGTCGTTGTGCTGGCCATATGACACTCTCGTTAACCGTAGGCCACAGAATCAGAATCAGCCCTATAGACCACGAGGTCTGAAATGGGAACATTACTTTACTATCTTAACATTTTGTAATAATTCAATAAATTCATTAAAATGTGTAATGTTACCAAAAAATATTGATTTGTTTCTTGTTTTAAGGCTTACTGTTTAATAACAGTACATTTTTTAGATTACATATTGTATTAGTTTAAACATTTACTATTACAAATGAAATGAATATTGCAATAAAGCAAAATGTGTCATTCTCCCAAATGTAAAAATAACCCCGTTGTTTGGATATCCATATTGCATAGGTTGCTATCATTTTGAATGACACGTTCCAATTGAAATAATGAGTACATAATATGTTACAGAATATTTAAATATGTTAATAATGTCATTGTAAACAAGAATTGCAAACATAAGTATTTATGAGAATATAGATACATGTGTATTTTCTGTAAATGTGTAATGCATACATTTATTATTTTATTATCTAGATCACACACTTATTTCCACTGAATTGTAAAATGAAGAGTTTCACTTTGCAATCATAAAGTGCGTACCACATGAGTTTCTTATTATCAAGTGGAAAGCTATCAAATAGTTACTCTGATAAAGAAAATAAATAATGATAAATGTGCTTTTTCACGTAGGATAACTCCCAACATTCCTGAGAAATTTTGACGACCTATTCTTTAGGTTTTCATTAGTATTAAAATTGTAATCGTAGTAAAACATATTTGGCTACCCTACCTCATATTGAAACACACACACATAAAAAAGATGTTTCAATAAACAAATGCATAGATGAAATGAATATAAATTACGACCCAAGCAATGACTAGATTACATCATTTCTCAACCTTTTTTATTCTACTTAAATCTTGATGAAAATTGGAATATAGAATTTTGGAGTTTTTAGGTCGCCCTCTAATCCATCGAACTCTAATGGCTACCTGGCAATAGTTTGGGAAAGTAAAGGGCTATTGGTCGTTGTGCTGGCCACATGAAACACTGCTCGTTAAACTTTGGCCAAAGAAACAGATGACCTTAACATTATCTGCTCAACAGATTACATTTTGTATTAGTTTAAACTTTAAATCATTTACTATTAGACATAAAATACATATTGCAATAAAAAAATATTTGTTATGAGTGAAGGTAAGACTTGTACAGAAACTCTTTTTCCGGATATCTATTTTGCAAAGGTCGCATTCTAATTTCTAAGTTTCTATAATGTAAAACAGATGAAATGTTCCGGTTGAAATAACGCATATGAATATTTTTTTTTAACATGAAAGAAAGATCATACAGATGGATTACAAAGATCATAAAGAGGATTAATGCAGCAATTGAACCCACAATGACCTGACAATTGCTGTCAAAAAACGCAGACTCTCTAAGACCATATAAAAAGGTCTAAGGGCTCGCCGCGAGCTTCCTTTAGGAAACAGTACCAGGAAAAAGAAGAAGAGGCAAACAGAACAAGCGATGGGATGACAAGATAGAAAGAATAGTCGGGTTTATCATTTAAAGAGGTTCTGTCCAAGGCAATAGGAAAAAAAATGGAGAAAAAAAAGTCAACAGATCTTGTGTGGAGCCTTAACGGTTTAATAAACTATGGGGTAGATAAGGTGGATGGACAAAGTCAGTCAGTGTAGATGTCACAGAGCCAGTTTTAGAACCCCTGTGACATGAAGAGACATATGGTCACTTACTCAGCACTTCGTGCTTTCATCACGAGAAAAAATTTTGGGAACTCTGTAGTAAGGTTCCATGTTAACCAGTTAGTGTGGAACTCCAGCAGAGAGTGGATATAATATAATTTTCTCTGGCTGTAATAATGTTTGACAAATATGATCAAGTGTTAACTTAAAAGATTTCTCTGGATTAACGTTGTTAATATTTCACTCATTATACTACTATTTCTACATGGCGTGAGCTGCCAGTATTTTATTGTTATTTATTTGTATGAATAAACCTTCATCGTCTGCAGCAGTGGAGTTACGTTCTATATATTGTTACGAATCTCACTATCCAGGCTCTCTGCAAACTGCACCATACAACACCAACTGAAAGAACTTGACAACTCCGGGCTCCAAAGTAACGTAAAAGTTTAATGTCAATAAAGAACAGCCAATATTGTACAATTGGCAACACGTATCACAGACAGTACAAATATCTCTCTGATAGCACCGTATCGTCGTATCAGCTCTTGCACTGGTCTCTCCGTCTCGTTCCGGGCTTGCACTTGGTTCAACAGTTCAGGACTGACTTCACACCATTGGGCTCGATGTGTCGGACTCGATCATAGATCAAGATCAAGACGCCAGCCGTCTCAACTGTACTTGAAAGTACTCCGCACTGAACCGTCGTAATGCTTCGTACAGGACCACACCGCTGAACTGTGCTGTAGCTGACCGTGCGCTGGACCTTCTGTTGTGAACTCCTTTCTGAACCGTGTTTCTCGACCGTCTTGACTGCGGCACCTCCGCTCTTTATATAGGGTCCCTGCTGGCCTTCTCGAACAGGACAAAACGCCCCTCGACATTTCTAGGTGGTCAGATGACTATAATTCTCGTGGCGCTCCTGAACTGTGTTCACGTTGCGGAACTCTCCCGAATCTTCAGCGTCGAGACGCGTCGCGGCTGATCGTAGTAACTCGTCACGCTTGACCGCTCGTCTGGCCTGGGGCGATTTGCGTCGGCTGACTACACACACCGCTATTCCTCCGTCTGTGCCCCCAACAGGTTTATAACAATATGTATATATGTACTTGTGATCGCCTTAGTACACAGTAAAAGTACGTGATGTCTGAAGTAGCCAGAGCAAATGTTTCATAATTACAAGACCAGAAGAGGTCTCAATATATCACTAGACATCAGAGTTACACCCAGCAACTACAGTTTTACAGTAGGGCAATAAGATGATTACAAAACACTTAGACAAAAAAAAATAAATTGTAGAAAAAGTCTTCAATAAATTAAATTAGTGAGTATAACGGACATTTTAAGACTTAGGACAGTCTTATTGATTCATGTCATAGACACTAAAACAACAAGAGTCTCAATGAAGATATTGATTTTTTTTTAGAGTCGTCTCCTTTACTCCAGCATCCTGGTGTGAATGTGACCTACTTATACACACAGCCCTGACTTACACACTTTGTGTGCTGTTCACTCAACCATGTACTCTGAAGGTCAACTGGTCACTTCATACACAGACGCACACATTGTTCTACAAGCACTTCTAAATACATACACTTACTATCACATCTCCCTCCTTGAAAGCATTCAGACATTATTATTATTATTGCTTTTATATAGCGCTAATTTCATGCTTATAGTTTGCTCAGAGCGCTTTGGTCCAATCTCATTTGTGGACCAGTGAGGGGAGGGGGTATCTATGAGCTGGTTTTCCGTGCAGCCTTTAGGCGCTCAGTAAACACAACTCTGCCCGAGTCGGGTGTCGAACCTCGAGCCCCCTTCTAGGTAGCCAAGCCAAGTTCAAGCGCACTTAGCCTCTCGACCAGGCTTCCCACTAATCAACTATACAAATTATTTCTCTGTCTTAATTGAAACATAAATTAGTAAAATGAAGACAACACAATTTTTAATTGATAATATTATCTATACTAACAATATAAAATACTAGTCGAACCAATTGTTAGCATACGACGTTACATGTTTACGAAGAATCACAAGAGGTCAGCTTGCTTATTGGATTCTGTTATATAGCCAAATGTAGAGTTCATAAATGTGTACTTTACAGTCGAATTGGAGGTATTATTAAATAAACAAAATTAATTAAATTGCCATACAAAAAAGTTTGACATATTATTGAAATATACATTGAATTAAATATCTCAAATGAATGCTTTCTACGCTTAGCGTTATGTTAACTTGAAATAGAGTCAACATATAGGGAGTTCGTAGATGACGTCACGCAAAAAATGAACTTTTATTTCTCATCATTTTTTTTTCCCAAAGAGGTTTCATGGGCTCAACGATAGACAATAGACGACGGAAAATTTTCTTCTTCTGCCATACAAAAAGCGTGTTACGCGAGAATTTCGAAGATCTTTGCAAAATGAAGCGAAATGAGCAGAATAATTCAATTCGGAAAAATTTGTTTCAGAAAAATATAGCGAGAAATAATTTAAAGATCATCCAGATGTTTCACTCGTTAACATCTGTGTGTTGATGAATGTTCGTTGATGAATTAAAGTCCTTTATGCTTGTCACAAATGATCTTTCGATAAATAAATTGAATTTAGCTTTTTTTCTCCTTTGATTTTGTTTTCAGGTTACAGATTTGAATTTAAAAAAAAAACACGTTGACGTGTTTATTTTTGCGATATTTTTTTTAGAAGAACAACGTGAAATTCTCAGTCGACATGATGTTTTTAGTTGAACTCCTCAAAAGACTGAAATAGCTCTATATTTTCAATGCTTTTTATTTGAGAATAAAACTACCTGACAAGTTCATCTTGAAATGAATACCTAAAATTATTTTTCAAAGATTTTTGAAGATTAAAAAAAAAAACTTGTTTATGAATTTTAAATTTGTGACGTCACAAAATCACTAACCCCTCTCCCCCTTGTCACAAATGTCACATTTTTTCATCCACCCTCTCCCCCTAGATCGTGACCTCATTTAAGAACGACCCCTGTTCTGTAAAATTAAAACCTTAATCAAATTACTTTAAAAAAGTAAAGAAATATTGCTAAATATTGCCATTAATGTATGGCCAACGATCACCAATCATTTTCCTTTCTAATATTTGCATGCCTATTCTTATAGGTCGTTAACTAGTTTAATACACTAACTTTCTCATATATAACGATATATATTTCTATAGTACAACCGTCTACAAATGGCCTAGCTGTCAACTCCTACACTTGGGAACCATCTCCTCATTCTCTGCATCACACCTCTATTTTTGAAAATTGAAAGCAGAGACGGGCGAACTGTTTAAATAGAGGACCAATAAAGAAAACGTAGGCGGGCTAGTAAAGTGAACTTAAGAGTGGGCCATAAAGAAAACTTAGGCGGGTCAACAAAGAAGACTTTGGCGGGCTAATAAAGGAAACTTAGGTGGGACAGTAAAGAAAAATTAGGCGGTCAAGCCAATGAAGAAAACTTGGGCGGGCCAGCCAATAAAGAAAACTTAGGCGGGACAGTAAAGAAAACATTATGTAGGTGAACATTTTGTGTTCAGACCTCGACACTTCACATGTACATTATGTAGGTGAACATTTTGTGTTCCGACCTCGACACTTCACATGTACAATATGTAGGTGAACATTTTGTGTTCAGACCTCGACACTTCACATGTACATTATGTAGGTGAACATTTTGTGTTCAGACCTCGACACTTCACATGTACATTATGTAGGTGAACATTTTGTGTTTAGACCTCGACACTTCACATGTACATTATGTAGGTGAACATTTTGTGTTCTGACCTCGACACTTCACATGTACATTATATAGGTGAACATTTTGTGTTCAGACCTCGACACTTCACATGTACATTATATAGGTGAACATTTTGTATTCAGACCTCGACACTTCACATGTACATTATATAGGTGAACATTTTGTGTTCAGACCTCGACACTCACTTCACAAGCCGCGACAAAGACGTGTCCAGTGCAAAGTAACAAAGTCTAGGCTGATTTTTTTGAATATAGGCTCACCATAGGAAGGTAGTCGTTCATAAAAAGAAAAGAAGAATATTATTTAAAACACGTAAGATGTACACAAAATGAATAACTTTAATATTTTATTATTTATAAAACATTTATATTTCCTCTTTAAAGTTAAGAATTTCTC
>JADKLZ010000128.1:43385-65454 GCA_021533235.1 Biomphalaria straminea | reverse complement strand
TAATAATTGAGTGGACTGTTTTGGGGCAATGGTTTAAGCACATGATTTAGTAAGATACCATTATAAGCAGAGACTGCTTAGATTTTGTTGTTTAATATTGCGTGTTTCTTAAAATGAGAGAGTGCTATTCAAAGCTACTTTAATGTAAAAACTGGCGCACTCATTCCTGAGGACAAGAGAACAACGTTAGCAGAGGAAAAAACACCAGAGAAGAAAAGCAAGACACTAGCTCCAGCTGGACTAACCTGCCCAGTGTGCAGCCGAACATTCCGGGATCACATAGGTCTCACCAGCCACATGAGGAGGCACAAAACCCCAGTGTAAAACCCTCAGAAATCTTTCGACAAAATATCATTAGACAGGGTCTTAGCGATGTTGAAAACAGTTGCGGGCTCCTTCTGTCATGCCACTGTTACAATGGAATAGTGTGCCATCTTTCATAATTAAATCCTACGATCCTAGTCCTATGTATGCTGTAGAATCTTGTTTAGATGAACTGCAGAGGCGGCCGAAGCAGAGCGCGGGGCACTGTGTGAATGTCAGATGCGGGCCCTGTTCTGTAAGGGTAGTCTATAAGTATATCACATCATGTCCGCCTCTAACGCTGACTACCTTATTTTTGTTACAAGACATACTACCTTCCGTAAATACTATTGACTTTTTAACTACATAAACTCCAAGTGTGTTCCACCTTAGATTCTGGATCTGATAAGTTCACAAAAAGCCTTGTTCATCTGCTCTTGATGGCTAACATCAGGCATGCAATCTAGGATGAAGTGAAAATATGCTATCACGTCTATATGATTGTTTTGAATCCTATATCTGGGGTACTGGTCGCGAGCTACAATGTTTTTCTTGGGTCGAATAAGTTCCGCATCTTAAACAGACCTAAAAATGACGCATAAAGTTTTTCTGTTTTGCCTCGAAATGCGTGTTGTTGTTTTTTTGGTTGGTATTGAACAATCGCTAGAATTCTTGCTAATGCTGCGCGCTATCGCTTAGTTCCTTCCCTTGTTTATATACTCCCACTGAAATTATCTTCTGCTTAAAGATCACTTAATTTTTAATACCCTTCCTATTTGTGTACTAGGAAATTACTGTTGTGCAATGATACATGTTTTTACAGTTACACAGTTAAAATAGTCTTGACCTCGCCACACTATCACGTGACAAAAGACAATGATGTGCCCAGATAAGTCATTAGAATAGATGTCTAATTCTGGACTGGCACATTATCGCCACGCATACAAATAAAATTATGAAGATAAATGTTGTAAAGAAAATCACTTCTGTAACATTTCTATTTTGGCAAACATTTCGTAGACGTCAAGTTAATTGTAATTTTATAATTTAAAACAATTTCTCCAAGGAACCTCTATATTGTCTATATCGAAAGACTAAAAAAGGTAACTAGTTGTGTAATGCACTTTGGCTTAATAATTGAGAAAAATAATTAGGGCCTTTGGTAACATGATCTCATTAAAATTTATTTTTTAAACATCTAAGGTATAATATTTTTTCATTGATGTTTAGACCATTCTTAGTCTCATATGATATCCTTTCTTAAATGAGTTCTCTCCCATTACTCGACTCTTCGTATAACGAGTTATAGAGGTAAACAAGTTCATGCATAAGAATCCTCACATTCGTTTGTGGCAATGTTGGAGTTACGAATAATTTCGGAGCTATAATCAAAGAAGTCTGTTCTCGTCTCAAATAACATTAAGCTAACGACGTTCATCATTATAGAAATACGTTCTTTTTTTTTTTTTTTTTGCTTATTAGTTGAGATTTTGGCAATCAAAGACTGGACATCAAAGTCAAGACGTTTGGAATGAGAAGATATAGGTGCTGACCTATTTACTAAGATGAGGAGCCTTCAGACTTGTTGACATAGAGGGAAAGACCTATTAGGTAGTCCCATTAAGTCGATGTTGTATATTCTACTTTATTTGTTTATAAAAGTTAAATAACTCTGGACTTAAAGTTTTCAGGTTAACAGAACATACATAGGATTTTATGATAAGCCAAAAAAAAAAAAAAAAAAAGGAAATTCAAAAAGTACTCTCCCAGAGAGGTCACGAGTTCGAATACCGATGAAAACTGGGATTTCAATCACAGTCATAAGTAAAGGCGATTGGTCTTTGTGTTGGCCACACTACACCATCGTTAGCTTTCATAGAAACAGATTACAAGTACCTTTATTATATCAATTGATTGTTATGTCAAAAATATGCATATATATATATATATTAATGGAGACGCGGTGACAAACCGGGGTTCGGGATTCGAATCCTGATGAAGACTGGGATTTTCAGTTTTGGAATCTTTGGGCGCACCTGAGTCCACCCAGCTCTAATGGGTACCTGACATTAGTTGGAGAAAAGTAAAGGCTGTTAGTCGTTGTGCTGGCCATATGACTTCCTCGTTAACCATAGGCCACAGAAACAGGCGACAAGGACTGAAAGGGGGGGGGGACTTTTATATATATTAATAGAAATAAAGTAAAACATTGGAACCTAATATTAGATTCATGTAGCCCGAGCTTTCACGTCTTTCAACATATGCGATACAGACAAACTCAAAAATGTTTGCCAATGGAATTTTTGTAACTTAACGTTTAAATCCCTGTTGTAACTTCCTCTTATTAGGGCGACATCTGGGACAGCGTCAAATCTCCAATTTGTTGTCAACAATTTGATTTAGATTTTGGCTCGAGGTCTTGAGCCTTGGCTTGATTGATTTGGCTTGATTTGGTATGTATTTTCGACGCTTCCTAATGCAGATCGATACAGGGGGTTACACTAAGCCGTTGTGCACATATCTATATCACAAGAATCAGGAAGATGAAATCATCTCGCAAACTCTCGTCTCGTGGACTAATCTCTCGTTGTAACCAGGGGCAACGTGACACTAAGTTTACCCAATCTATACGCAGGACGTTATGTCTGACGCCATTATTTATCTTATGGAAATGCATCTGAACATTAGAATATTTATAACATTAACGAAGTATAATCCAAACATGTAGATCTATATAAAAAGGTAGATATTGTGGTCACCGTCTCTTGTTTCTTGATATGAAAAGAATAAAAAAAAAAGATTTCTTGGAACTGTAGTATCTTTTCAATTGTAGTAGTCTGTACATTCTTTCTATCTTCTAATTGTAAATTTGTGTTGTTGTTTTTACTTAAAGAAAATAAGATTAATGTAATGGGGCAAACGTTATAGCCCCTGGCTTCTGAAACGAGTGCTCTAGGGATCGAATCCACGTACAGATTAGGTAGATACAAGTTCTTCTCTTCTGCTTCTGGATCCTGGAACGCTTTGCCTGAATCTGTTAGGAAAACCAACGACTTAGCATAGCACAGTCTAAGTATCTAATTAACATTTACGGTTAGGAGGTAATTATCATCTTCTTTGATGGAAAGTTAGTAATATTTGATATAAGAATATAAGAAGTATGAACCTAAAGATATTTAGGACGTACTTGAGTTCAACCACATTCCGATTGTCACGATCTGTGACGCCGGGGATTGTAATATTTTTACAGTGGCGTAGCGTAGGGGGGAGGGAGGGGGCGATTTTAAAAATCCCCCCGGGCCCCCACTTAGAGAGGGCCCCCAAACGGGTGTCCAAAATTTGTTTGTAAATACATAAATTAATATATTTGATTGACAAATGTACCAGTACGTTTTAAAATATTTTTCCGAAAGAGAAAAGTTAAAGTTAGTTTTACATTTTAAAATGCAAATCTTTAATAGATTTGTTGCCGATTTATTTTACTTTCAAAAGAGATCAAACGTGCTTGCAGGGAAAACTAAGAATATTACTCTCTTTTGTTGCCACGAACAGGGGCGTCCTTAGCGTGTGTCATGTTCGGGGCCCCGTAAGGATAAACTATATATACCGTACAACATCACGCTAACCTGCTAATCCGTCTCTAACGCTGTAACAATAACAAGACAGTATGTCTGCCTTAACGTTGTGGGCCTTTCTTTTTTGTTACAAAACATAGAACATTGTGTAGCCTTTGTTGGCTTACTATTGACCGCGCTAAGTGCTATATATACTATATTGTAATTGTTCTGCATAAAGAAAATTCTTTCAACTTTAAAAAAAGTTTAAAAATTACTCCCATGGCCATAGCCTTTTTGGGAAAAAAAACAAATAGACGGAAGCAACCAATCCATATATTTTATTTCGTATACAAAACATCGACATCCAATCGGATTGTATTAGGAAAGTATGTGGTGATCAAGTTTGTGACAATAAAATCTCCGATCTACGTAATAGTGGTTGGCTACTGTGGTGACTACATGACACCCTCGTAAATTGTCGGCCTCGTGAACAGATGAACTCTACATCGTCTGACAACAATAGCACATGATATGCAAGGTGGGAACGTCGTAATAAAATAATGCTAAAAGTTTACAACCATTTTTATACATTAGTTTTTACACGTATGTGTTCTTGTGTGTGTATGTGCAGTAGCGTAGCTGGTGTGTGTGTGTGTGTGTGTGTGGATTCCAATTAGAAAATCCCCAAGGGATTTCACTGTAGGGGGGCCCCCAAATGAGTAATTGAAATTTGTTTTTACATTACATATTACTCCATTTTCTCGTGTAATGGTTTCAAAATGCAGGGGCCCTCTAAAGAGGTCAAACCTCCGAGCCCCCCACAAGCTACGCCTCTGTGTATGTGTATGAAGTAGCGTAAAGTGAGAGACATGACACATCTGGTGTCTTAATCAATAAGCCAAAGAAGAGAGTTGATACATTACGTTGGACTTCAATATGTAACTGACATATATATCTACAGGTGAACGCAATTAACGCATCGCGTGTGTTTTTTAAATAGAGAGAAACCAATGGCCAATACAGTTCTTTTTTTTATCAATCAACATTTTAGTAGAAAAAAACAACAAACAAAAAATAAAACGATGTGTGTTTGTGAGAGAGAGAGAGAGAGAGATAGAGAGAAAAGAGACAGAGAGAGATAGAAGAGACATAACGTAAGAAGATAAAAAGGAGAGACAGAAGTTCAAAAACATAAACAGAGTGCAGTTTGAAACAGTTGAAAACAAATATTTGAAGACGAGAAATAACTACAAGATAACTACAAAATAACTACAAAATAACTACGAAATAACTACGATAGACAAAAAAAAAAAAAACAAAAAGAAAAAAAAATCACAAAAAAAGAAAGTTGTGCCATTCGGATAGAAAGATAGTGTAACAGAAGAATGAAAAGTCGAATCAGAACGTCGAACTAAATTGCTAAGAAAGTCTGAAAAGTTAGACAGAACCAAGATGGTCAATATGTGATCCAATCAGATCGTAGAGGAACTTGAGATAGAGGAACGCAATCAGAAATATGGAATAGGAAAAAAAAGGGAGACTATCAAAGCTGTAGTCCTTCACACACACACACACACACACACACACACACACACACATGCAATAGTCACTCTTCATATATACCCTCACATACTATTAAATTACAGTATTTAACTTCCGAAAGTCACAGATAAAGGTTATATAATCCATGACTATACAGCCCACAGCACATACAATGTTCAGAACTATATTTGGCATAAGTGAACAGCACCCTATTTATCTACATGTGATAAACATAGTAACGCATGTAAGAACAAAATTAAAGTTACGAATTATAAATACAAATTAGTCTGGATTGGTTGTGTACTTATATTCACTATTAATGTAGATCTAGGCTAACAATAATAAATCGATTAGAAACATTTTTATCAAATGTTTTTTATTGAGCGCAATTTCATGCTTTTAGCTTTGTCAACACGCTATGATGCTATCACCTATCAGGAAACATTTTCAAAGGGGTTAACGAGGTGATCGCTTTTAAATGTATTGATATAAAAGTGAGCGACCTCAAATCGAATTCGTGGGCCAAGGTCTCCTTAGCCTCCTCAATCCAACATGTTAACGACTGTGCCAGAGAGCTGCTTATGAAAATATGTTTATACTTATTTACAAACTTTTCTTTTCATCAAAGGGGGCTATCTCAGCTTATAACACCTTATCAGTCAAGTAAAATTTATTTCCCTTGTTCGAGATACCAAACAAAATAATAAATAACCAATAGCTATTATAAATAATTGGCTATTTTTTTATTTATTGATTCTTGTGTTGTCATGTGAAAGAAATAATTGAGCCAAATTTCAGCTTGATCCGAGATTGGGTGTGGGAGAAATAACGTGTACAAACTTTTTGCCAGACAGACAGAGTTGATATAAGCTTTGTTAAAAGTAATAAACTGCATGTTAACACTCATTACATCTTACTATCAATTTATACAGAGTTGATATAATTCCTTTCTGAAAATACACGTAAAGATCGGTATCTTTTTTTTTTACTTTTCAGATAAAAAACTACTTGAGGGCGAGACAAAGACAGGCAGACACACACACACACACACACACAAACACACACCCACACAAACACACACACACATACAAAACAACGCACACAAACATACAATACTGACCTTTAAATCCATTATTTTAATTTTAGAATATTACCTGTTACCTGTTACCTATCCCTTAGTCTGGTGGACCGTTGGGGCATCAAGCAAGACTTGAAGACCATCTTTCTCCATTCCTCTCTATCCTTTGCCCTGTTTAAAACCTCTTTCAGTGGTAGGCCTGTCCATTCTTTGATGTTGTCTTCCCACCGCTTTCTCTGTCTGCCTCTTCTTCTTTTTCCTGGTACTGTTCCCTGGAGGTAGGTCTTTGCGAGTCCCGAAGATCTTGTTACATGGCCATACATTTTAAGCTTTCGTTTCTTCACAGTAGTTAGCAGGTCATCATGGGGTCCGATCGCTGCAGTAACCCTGTCTCTAATCTCTTGATTTGTGATGCGGTCTTTAAATGTGATGCCTAGGTTCCTTCTGTAGCATCTCATTTCCATTGCTAGGATCCTCCTCTCTAGCTCTGCAGTCAGCTTCCAAGACAAAGGCTTAGCCCTCGGCACCAAAATCAGACTGATGCGCTCCCTGGTCATGGCCACATTTGTATATGCTTGTGAGTCTTTTGAATATTAATTATAGAAAAAAAGACTTCGTAGATTTTCAAAGACTGTTGAGTTTTGAAGTACAAAGAAGATATTGAGAACTTAAATGACATCCAAATGACGCCCCAGTCACTTCTACGTTTGTTCTCCCCCCTCCCCGAGTCTTTAATGTACTTTAATGAACTCCAATAGATTTGAACTCTTATTAACGTTTCTAAACAGTCTTATTTTTAATATCCCTTTGGTCAAAAGTAAATCTAAGGACATATGGACGTGTTTACTTTGGTTCTGGACTGGTCACTGTGTAGAGGGCTTCACGTTATTATTCAGCTTCAACACTATCCTTAGTGTAAATTTATTTGTTCTTGGCTGTGGTGTGTTCAGACTGTGTGTTTAATTGTAAGGAATTACTATCATCGTATTCATTATAGTTGAGCTAAATAAGTAATCTGTTTGAGAGGCTTACATTACTTACAAGATTTATTCAGACATCTAATAATACCGCATTATTTTATGCCAGACAATATTACCACATTTATGTATTAAATGCCAGCCACTAAATACGAATATTTAAAATATTTTCTTTATTGAAAGTAGGTGATAAAAATGTTTCCCTAACAAAAAAAAAAAAAGGATGATAAGTTAACATCAAGAACTTACCGGTCTGTCCACTTGTGTAGTTCCACAACGTGATATTTAGGAACATTGTTGATTAGCCCAGCTTTTCAACTCTAAGTATTGGACATAAAAACACCAGATCTATGGTACTGTCAGCTGGTGAATGATCCGAGGAAATCATATGAACATAGATGCTTTTAGATCCTGGACGTTGTAATAAACAGTAAAGACTGATATATTTTTATTTGACCAATTGCTGGTGCTCCTATCTATATCTGCGACTATAAGATAGGAGAGCCTGTTTAGAGAAGCCTTCGTAACAGTCTCAGAATGACTGAGTAACACACCATCTATAACATTTCTGTGTGGTGGTGTCTCAGAACTGTTGGACTTTACTAGTACACAAAGACCTTGACCTACAACACTCCGAAGATCATGCAGTTCGAGAGAGTGGTAAGCTCTTGTGGGCTGCATAAGGACTCTAAAGTGTCAAAGGCAGTACTGAATAAACATTTATATTTTTTGGAACCTTTAGGCTTCCATAGGAAACAAGGACAGATCCTTCCGAAAGGATTCCAATAACTTCGGTCGTCTACAGCAACGGACAATGGACAACCCCCAGTGACGGTCAAGTGTGGACAGCTTTTGAACAATTTTAACGTTGCGGTTGTGTAATCCGTATACATATGTTAGTGTCTTATGTGATTATGTGATTATGTTTTATTTATTGACAATGTAATCTCTTCAATGCTGAAAAAAAAAGGGACAGAAGTAAGATAAGTTAAGAACAATTTAACGTGAACGGTTGTGTCTTATGCCTTATGTTTTATTGGTAATATAATCTCTTCTGAATAGAATTAAGGTACATAATTAGGTTCTTTGGGAATCAGTAATATTGATTTATGTGGGAGACTTAGCTCTATAGAAAACATCTGAGCTGCTAAGTCTACCACAGTCTCCACCTCTAAGAAATCAAACGCTGAATTGACAGACATGATCTGTAGGTGTGTGTGTGTCTTTGTATGCGTGTGTGTGTCTTTGTATGCGTGTGTGTGTCTTTGTATGCGTGTGTGTGTCTTTGTATGCGTGTGTGTGTCTTTGTATGCGTGTGTGTGTCTTTGTATGCGTGTGTGTGTGTTTTGATATGAGTATGTGCGGGCACGAGCGTGGGCGCTTTGATTGTTTCTCTTTTTTTTTTTTTAACCGTCTCGTTTTTAAAATTAATATTGTAAGTCTTGTTTTTATGTACGCTTTATGTTCGTACTAAAAGGGCGATAACCTTTCCCCTAGTCATCTAGATTGGAAAGGTAGATAGGCACAGGAAGTTGATTACTCACTCTTTTTGTATTCAGACATGTCTATTTAAATTCATTTCATTTGAATTCCACCGATGACTGTGATTTTAAAGTTAGGAACGTTTAGGGCGTCCCCATTAAACCCTACTGACAACTGATATTAGTTGGGGAAAGTAAAGAGGTCTGTCGATTTGCTGGCCACATGACACCCTGGTAAACCGACGACCATAGAAACAAATGACCTTTACATCATCTGTCCTATAGATCGCAAGGTCTGAAAGCCATACTTTTTACATTTTCGTTTCGTATCTTTCCCAGCATCGGAATACTCCTTAGTCGCCATATTTGTTTAGCCTGTCCAGGTTTTTAAGTTAGATTTGTTTCGTAGTCAGAATTTTCCGTCTTCAAAAGTAGGTCACCAGCTTTTTACAGGCGTCCCTCAGTGTAAGGACCCAAGTAACTCATACCTATTGGTCGGAGAGACGTTAGTACATCCTGGAGGTGTGGTCAGTGAGCATATACGCGATTCTCTATCTTTTGAATACAAATTACGATCTAATTTTAATCAACAGGGCCGGTCTTATCGATAGCAGGGCCCTATGCGAAACTGATTGCGCGGGGCCTAGTCTGTGTTGGAATGAGGATAATAAGTGAAAATTAAGAATTTGTATAAGAAAAAAAATTCGACTTTGAATTTTATTCATTCGTTACTTAGTTACAAATTGCGATCTGTACTGTACGTACCTTGTAACCAATTGCATATTTATATACCAGTGACTACAAAAGTAAAAAAAAAGTATTGGAACTTTCGAATAAGGTAAAAATAATTCACCCATGTATTACATTTTATTACATGAAAGCTGGCGATGCCTTTTTTTCTTTTGTCGCGCGTAGGATTGGCGTTTTCCCAATGAATGACACCCACAAATGACATTATTTTTCTATTTCTCTCGAGATTTTAAAGAGTTTTCATGAGATTTTAATAAATTCAGGAGATTCCCAGGAATTTTTCGTATATATTTTGCAATTTAATAATTACAAATTACACCTTGAATTAGCGCGGGGCCTATGAAAGCGCGGGACCCACTACGACCGCATAGGTGGCAGTGGCCTAAGACCGGCCCTGGTTCTCAAATGACAGTTTTTTTTTTCGTTGCTATATCAATATTATCACGTGGCCGTTCGTTTTGGTGAATGAGGTCCTTTAATCTCCCTAAAATAGGTAAAAAAGTATTCCGCTAAATACTCAGAATGTGCGAACTGTTCCGTTAAAGATAACGTTTGAGAATCACTGATCTATACAATCGCCTAGCTTGCTACGTATACTTCTGTGTATTACGTTGCTGAAAATATTTTATAGGCTTTGAAGCCGAGGTGGCGCCCCCCCCCCCTCCCCCCCCCCCCCCCCCCCCGCGTGTGTGTGGGGGGGGGGGCACGTCAGGTAGACATATGTACTCAAGTCGCACGACCTAGTAAGCCCTCTGGGTATGTTTGCGTGACCTTGGGTGTTGGTAAGGAATGGTTTTCAGGACTTCAAGGTCATCCTGGGAAAGAAAAATATACATACATCTGTTTGACCACATTCCACAGAAAGTTTTAACTTCAAAGAAAATAAACTGCATGCTTAAACTAAGATTTAAACTTTACATTGTTATGACATGATTAGAGTGTAGTTTTATTTCGGGGATAATTAAGGGATAAGTTTTTCATTAGTGACGGAAGTGACGATAGGTTAGATTAAAAAACAAAGGAGAAGAGATTGACGCTAACAAAAAACAAGACGCTTTTGAGATACAAGGCAAGACACTATAATCGAACGACAACGACGGGTCCCTTCTTGAACATTAAAGTTCATTTTATTGTTGAAGCAGCGTCGACTTACTGTATCATTGTTCGGCCTTCATTGGTGGTTTGTTTTGTGACAGTTTATCTTTCAACACCGTGAATCGGCACGCAACAACATTTACATATACCTTGGGGGCGCTATGCAAGATTTGTCCACCGTCTTCTCCATTCCTCTGTCTTTTGCTTTAGAACCTCATTCAATGGCAGGCCCGTCCATTCTTTTATGTTGTCTTCCATCCATCGGTTTATCTATCTGCCTCTTCTTCTTTTTCCTGGTACTGAAGAAAGGTCTTTGCGAGCCCCGAAGATCTTGTAATATGACCATAGATTTTTTCAGCTAAGACTAAAACTGCTTTATCGACCTTTATGAATTATCGAATACATAAATGTGGTAATATTGTCTGGCATAAAATAATGCGGTATTATTAGATGTCTGAATAAATCTTGTAAGCCTCTCAAACAGATTACTTATTTGGCTCAACTATAATGAATACGATGATAGTAATTCCTTACAATTAAACACACAGTCTGAACACACCACAGCCAAGAACAAATAAATTTACACTAAGGATAGTGTTGAAGCTGAATAATAACGTGAAGCCCTCTACACAGTGACCAGTCCAGTGTCTCCGTGGTCACTGCGGACTAGTCCAGAACCAAAGTAAATTATGAAATTTGTTGTGATTACAAAGACTCTTTTCTTATACACACACAAAAAAAAAACACAAGAGAAACATACATATAAATAGAACAGACATTCAGCGACTAGCCACAGGCATCTTGATCCTTTTCATGTTCCCTAGTCAACGAGTGGCGTTGATAAAGTCAGCGTAAGGAACGTTCGGTTCTAGTCTTGATTGACAGAAGTCGCCCACTTCCCGACGACTCGACGTAATTATAATGGAGGGGGTGACTGTTTGTCTTTCAAGATTTTTTCAAGTTGGCTTAGACATTTTTGGTGCATAAAGGTTTTTTTTTTAAATATGGTAGTATTGCTCGAGTATTTTTTATGCTAATTTTATAAGCTGTGCAAGAGTTTAGAAAATATGAATCGTTGCCTTGCCTACAAGTTTTTCCATATATTGGCAGACTCTACATTGTTGAACAGTAAATTATTCTTAAAAAAACACAAAATCTGTTTAGTTAGTAAAGGAAAAAAAAAAAGAATATCCCCTTATTTTTTGCTTGCATTACTTACACACAGAAAGCCCGACCCCCCCCCCCCCCCTAAATAAAAAATAATGTATGTACTGAAGGGTGTGTTCAGCGTATGAATTTACTAAACAATTAAGAAATAAGTACCATGATTGAAATGGGTCATTTCAGTGGTTCAAATCTCAGCACGTGAGCCAAATGTGTCACTTAACGCTGACAGCCATGTCACAATTCCTGGCGGTAAAATAGATCTAGTCAGTCGGGTGATAGGTTCCTATAACTGATAATTATTTAATAATGCAAGACTTATATTTGTGTATTAATGCATCCTTTGGTCTGCTGGACCGCTGGGGCACCACACAAGATCTGTCAACCTTATTTCTCCATTTTTCTGTCATTTGTCTTTGACAGAATTTCATTCTGATGTTCTTTCTGAAAATATTGAAACCTGCCTTTTTACCTGCCTTGGTGGACCACTTTGGGGGCCGATTTAGAGTTTGTCTTTGTAACCTTGTTTTTTTTGTTTGCGATTATTTGGCACGTGATCAACATGTCGGAAATGCATTTGGCTTCAAGACCAAGAAAAATCTGGCACATCTGGCTTGTTTGATCTAGATTTATTTATATTATACCAATTTGGCGTTTTTTTTTTCTTTCTAAGTCAACAGCTTTAAGTAAATGTAGTTAGCTCAATTCCACTCTCTGGTTCGCATTTATTCAATTGACAAGTCCATTGTCGCTGTGACTTTTAGCACAAGGGGCTTTCATTCCTACTGCATCACAAAAGGATCAATTATTTGGTCTCGAGTCAACAAGTTTACCGATGATTAAGGCCTGGGGCGCTGTGCAGTTTTGCCGAGGGCTAAGGGGCGGAGAACGAGGGCTGTATTTGAGAACGGATGTGTACAAAGGGCTAAACAAAGTTCATCCAACAGGACGTCCGCTCACGAAAGCCCTTCTTGGCCTTTTTACTGGATTTTTTTTTCTATCTCTGTTTTTGTATTTGCTCACGCATTGCAAGCAGCAGTCTCACAGCTCGACCCCCGTATGTGGACACTAGGTGCATAATTATAGACGAATGAAGGGCAAGGTCTTCACCTAATTAGATTGACCCTTGACCTACATGAACTTTATAGTATGAAAATCACAAAATAAGGATAGACTTGTTTGTTCCTTATTCAGCGAGGCTGTCTCGTCACTAGGAAACATGAAAATAATCAAGACATCTTTGTGTAGTCAATAAACTTATGTGTATTGTATTAGATCTGTTTTGTACAATGATGTTTTCATTTGACCAAAAAAAAAATCCATATAAACATAACACATTTCTAATAAGGATTAATAAAGCCGTGTTAGTCTTATAGATAATCTTCTCTTTTGAAAGAACGTCGAAATGTATAAGATAAGATAAGATAAGATAAGATGTGGTAACTAGGCTGTGGACAAGAAAAAATCATGGCGGAATTAGAATGTATTTTATTATAATAATGTTTATTGAAGGTAATTTTTTTAGATCAAAATGCAAGTACTATAAGCCTATAAGTGTATAAGTGACTGCAGTGTAAAACAAACAAAAAAAAAACAAACTTCTATATCAATAGAAACATCTCATCGCTAATACAGATAATTACAAAAAGAGCTTAGGTGATAACATCTTTCTCTGTAAACAGAAACTGGAAATCGAAAGTAAAAGTAAAAAAAAAAATAAGAGAGTATTGTCCCTTTAATTTTTTACCAATCACTGATCTGCTAAACTGGTAAACGCTATTTTGCATAAATAGTTTTAAGTTGACATTAAAGTTATTAAAAAACAAACGAAAAGAACCAGCATCAATGCTGAAAGATTGTAAGAATTGAGAACGAAATATTACCCATGAGGCCCCTGGAGTCTGACGTTGTTTGTGGAGTACAATCGTGACTATTTCCCCATAATCTCGTTTGACTGCACGTTTTATCGTTAGAACACGAGATCTAGCTCTGATCCAAGTTCTCGATTTTCCCAGTCAATAGCTTTCCAATTTTTCATTGATATGCTATCAAACAAAAAGATATAATGTCCATAATAATATCAGACATATCTTAATGTTGTAAAAAGACCACTTAATGTATTTGATTTCAGAGATGTTGATCTGTTCGGACACCAAACTTCCATCTTGTTCGAAATATTTACTTTAAATAACCATTTATTGCTGCTGCCAACTATTAGGGATTCCTTTGAGTTAATGTTTGTTAATTCTTCCTTTCTTTTAAATTGCGATTTTTTAAAAATATCATGCCTATATTGCAACAAGATACAGTAACGTAGATAAAGAATAAAAAGCGATAATCAGAAATGTGAGGACGATATAACGGACGTTTTATCAAAAATGAATATAGAAAGATTAGGATTGATTTATTAAAAATATATGTAACAAATTGCCTGTGTCAATGTGTAACAAATTACCTGTGTCACTGTGTAACAAATTACCTGTGTCAATGTGTAACAAATTACCTGTGTCGATGTGTATCAAAGTACCTGTGTCAATGTGTAACAAATTACCCGTGTCAATGTGTAACAAATTACCTGTGTCAATGTGTAACAAATTACCTGTGTCAATATGTAACAAATTACATGTGTCAATGACACTAATTGGAAGGCTGTTGCCAACTATAGAACTCGAGTAGCAGATAATGTTTCTATCAGTTTTGCTTTATTACCACCATCTAATGGCGACTTTGTTTCTTAATGTATGTAAAGAAATTATTTTTTTTTAATATAGAGAACCTGTAATACAGTTCTCTTATCAGACCTTGCAATCTTAGGGCAGATGAAGTGAAAGTCACTTGTGTTTGTGGTCTACGGTTAACAAGGGTGTCGTGTGGCCAGCTAAATAACAAACCGCCTTTACTTTTTCCCAACTATTGTCAGGTACCCATGAGAGCTTCAGTGAAGCTAGAATATAAACAAAATATCTTCTACATATCATTTTTTTTAAATAGAACATACTAAGGTTGAAATATGTGTGTGTGGGGGGGGGAGAGTGTGGAAGTGAGAAAAAAAAAGAGACCATACTTTTCTAGTAGTTAATAGTGGGCTTATATCTTATTATGTTAGTCTGCTCCTTAAAGGAAGCTCGAGTGTACAGTCACTGGTGTGAATCTTTTCCCATAAAACGTATCTCTCTGCTTCTCTAGTCTCAATTTATCTGAGAACCTAGTCTAATGGATGCACATGGACGTTTTTATAGTCTACATTAACGTCTCCCTTTAAATGTGTATGTCTCAACAAACACTCGATCACCTGAAACTTTAAATGTTTTAAAGTAAAAAAAAAAAGGAGTCGATTGTTTTAAACTAATAAGTCCAATTAAGCGCAACAAGAAAAGTAGCCACTAGCAAAATTTAGCGCAACAAGAAAAGAAAAGTAGCCACTAGCACAATTTAATAATTACTTTTAAAAAATGATTATCTTAGGAAGAGCCCCGTCACAATAAGTTCCAAATATTAATACTGCAATGTTGATCCACCACTTTTCTATGTAAAACAAACTTAATTAACTTGATTTAATAATTAGTAATTCTTTTTTATTGATTCGTGTATTGGGTTTAACTACGAATAACAAAACTTCAGCTTGATCCGACAATATAAGAAGTGGTGGAAACAATATGTAAACGAATCACCCCCCCCCCTGACAGACATACAAACAGACAGAATGAGTTAATATAAGCTTTAAAAAAAACACTGCTTTATATAGTAAAGCTAACAAAATCAATAAGAACTGATCACACCTTAACGGACCTACACATGCAAGCACTAACATATCTCGACACACTTATTTACCTTATCGTTTTTTTTTTATATTCCGCAATCGAGTCGTAAGAGCAGACGACATGGTCACTAAAATATTGGGTTATCCCCCTTCCCAGCCTCCATATTCCACATCCTTAAGAATCGCCCTCAGTTTGGGACGTATTAAGTGCCTTCCTGAAATACCACTCAAGGTATTAGTAGCCAGGGGGGCCTGGACGCCCAATTGTACTCTTATTAAATACTTCTCTCTGTCTGGGAAGTTGAAGTACTTCAGTCAGCGACATATTTACCTCCAGAGAGGAAGAGTCAAGAATAGGATATCAGCTAAAAAAAATGGCTTCCTTTTAGCATTTCCTGTACGCTGAACATAATTTCGAATCTTTTTTTTTTTTTATTAACATGATTTGTATTTTTAATCTATTTCGTTTTTCCCCCTTAATGTTGAATCGCTATAGTTCAGTGATGCCCAAAGTACGGGCCGCGGGCCAGAACCGGCCCAAGACGTGGTCCCATCAGGCCCGCCGAAACGTCGGCACAAAAAGTAGAAAAAAAGTACTAGATCCAATAGTTTTAGATCGTTTCAGGTGAATTTCGATTTCATGTTTTAACTTTTTGTTGATGTGGTCCGCGACACGCGTGTCGAAAATTAAAATGGCCCGCAGGTTTAATCAGGTTTAGCATCACTGCTATAGTTGAAGTTAAATCCATTTTTTTACGTTGCGCAAATCTTAAAGTTGACATGAATTAGTTGTCGCTAATTGTGTTGTATTTTCGTTCTTTTCACCAAAGTTCACAATAACGTAACAAAAAAAGACGCTGAGGCCGTTGTTTCGGTAAATGTGTACATAAACGTGTTCAGGGAAAAATTCGATGTTTAATGGTTAGAAATATATAATTTAAATGTCTTTCGATCAAAAAGAGAATGGTTACATCCTATGTGCATCCCTGTATTAACCTGTTCGTCCAATACCATAGTCAACCGATGAATAAGAAAAAGTTGTTATTAAAGTAGGCGCAGTGGCTGAGGGATTAAGTACTTTACTTCCGAACCTGGGGTCCTGGGTTCAAATCTCGATGAATCCTGCAGGCACATTGTAAAGACATTTCCCAAGCATACCATACTACCATGCACCCTTTGAGTGGACTGTTCGAGGTGGATTGAACTACACCACCAAGCTAGATATATTATTACAAAAAATAAATAAAAACAATTTAACTCTTTCTCTCCTAATTGACGATGTCATCGTTGATTTAAAACCAATAAACTAAATGGATTTTTGGATATATAAACTTAAATTTGTGTTGTGCAAAAAGAGCACGCATTCCCCTATAATTCAATTTAAAATTTTCTGTTACCAAACAAAAAGTTATTAAAATTTAATCTTTAGCAGGATAATAAGAATAAGGCTTGTCTTCGAGTCCGAAGATTAGTGAGGAATGCAGTATTTCCCATGGCAGATGTGACCTACATATTTTGCCATATAACCAGGACAAGCATAACCATTGTCCGCAGGTGGTCGATTTAGATTTTCTTTTCGCCGTCTGCGTTTGTCCTCGGCAGGATAATGAAATACAAACAAGCAAAATGAAATATAATATCGGAACAAGGAAAATAATTAGGGAGAGAAAGAGTGTGGTCAATTTTTTTTTGCTTGTTTGACCAACTAAATGACTCATCACTAATTATAATTGAATATTAATGAGCTATTTAAGAAAAAAAACTGTACCAAAATAATATTTAAAATACAATATATTTGCAGGAATCGCAAATCGTTAAACGCACAAATAAAAAGTAAAAAAGTAAAGTTCCCCTTTCAGACCTAGTGGTCTATAGGGCAGATGATGTAAAGGTCATCTGATTCTGTGGCCTACGGTTAACGAGGGTGTCATGTGGCCAGCACCACGACCAACCGCCTTTACTTTTCCCCAACTAATGTCAGGTACCCATTAGAGCTGGGTGGACTCAAGGGCGCCCGAAAATCCCGAAATAAAAATCCCAGCCTTCACCAGGATTTGAACCCGGGACCTCCAGTACGGAAGCCAAGCGCTTTACCGCTCAGCCACCGCGCCCTCAAACGCACAAATGATGCAATAGAATTATTTACTTTTCCTGACTGGAAGCATACTTTCAATGTCAAAAAATGCTGAAACGAAACCACTGTTTGTTCTTTCAATCACGGCGCCTACGTTATTCGGTCCGGCCCCGTTAGTACTTGTTTTTTCTACTCCCTGTTCCCAAGGTGCTACCAACACGCTTTCCTTTTGAGTACACCTGGGGGGCAACCCCGCCCGATGGCATATCTTCGGTATGAACAAGACTGGCTCAGTCCTACTGCACTAGGAAACCCGTAATGTACCGAATAGGAACCACGCTGGTAGCAATGTCAGAATTTCTGACGGTACTAAAGATTATTTTTATAGCGGCTGGCACACGAAACTATTTTAAAAGTAAAAAAGAAAAATAGACTTCTTTTTAAAAAAACAAGCTTGGTCGAGAGTCTAAGTACGATTGAACATGGCCTGGCTTGGCTACCTATGAAGGTGGGCACAGAGCGGTGGGGTTCGACACCCGACTCGAGCAGAGCTGTGTTTTCACGAAAAACCTTCTCCGAGTTATTCCCTCCCCCACTGGTCCACACATAAGATTTGATCATAGCGCTCTGAGTATGTTATAAGCATGAAAGTAGCGCTATATAAATGATGTAGTTATTTATCTAATAACTAATTGACTGGAATCCACAAGGAAAGAGGAAAGTGAGCAGACCCAAGCAAACGTGGAAGAGGTCAGTCATCAGTGAAGCTGAGGGTACTGGAATGACATGGGAGCAGATGAAGAAAGCTGCTCAGAACCGAGTTCGGTGGAGAGGTGTGGTTGCGGCCCTATGCTCCCCAGGGAGTACACAGGATTAAGTAAGTAAATAATTGATAGAACTGGTAATTACTACCATTTATCTCTAAATATCTAGTGTTTAGCTCCCTTTCTGCCATCTAAAATAAAATTGACTAATTTGTGCTTGTTGATTAACTAATTATTATTTTTTGGATTGATTCGTGTATTGTCATCAACTAGGAATAATTTTGCAAAATTTCAATTTGAACCGAAAATGGGAAGTGAGAGAAACAGAGTTGTCGGAATGTAATTAGGGGACTAAATCCATATATACATCTACATCTCTCATTAATTAGCAGCTATTCTTCTTGCATCGATTTCAAAGAAATTAACCAATAATTAACTAATTAGTTAATGTTTTTGAAAATGTCATGTCTTGTCATGTACAATGAATAATTGTGTTAAGTTTCAACTTGATCTGAGAACGTGGTATAGGAGAACAAAAAAACAACATGTTAAATCTTTGTACCAGACAGACAGACAGACAGAGTTGATATAAGCTTTGTAAAAATGAAAGACTTGACACATCATCAAGGATTCTACATACAACTTAATCCTTCACCTGTCTGAGGCCATCAAGATCTAGAAATTATAAATGAAGAGGTATCACCTTGAAGAGCTTTGAAAGAGGAAGAGTCATTATTAAAAATACACAAGTGTCCTCTAAATGTCATTAAAAGAATACAATTATGAACTTGAAATTCTGCATATTTCAAATGACAAAGAGGAAATGACAAAGATAGAAGTTCAGCGGGACATAATTAAAAAGTAATGACGCGAATAAAACAAAAAAGAAACGAAACAAAATTTAAAAAAAAAAGCGCGCGTAATGGTGAAACTCAATGAAAACCAAGGTTATAGAAACGCAGACGAACATGCCCGGAATTCAAATTCGATGACCTTTAAGTGTCAGATGACCTTTTAAAAGAGCTTATCATTAATTTGTCTTCACGAATCACACAATTTAAAAAGTGCCAAAATTATAAGGGAATTAATAATAAATTTATGTATTAGGTGTATTATATTATTATATTTTGAAATAGCTATCAAAAGAATACATTCTTTATACTTAAAATAGATTATCGACCGATTAGACTCAAGTTGTGAAGACGAGGGTATTGTACGACTAACACAACCTGATTTATTTTAACCTGATCCAAGTTTTTAAGAGAGCAGAAAAGATCACAGTGACGCATGGCGACACCAATCCCTATAGAAGGCCTGAAGTTAGGACCTGTGACGTGGTAACGAACTATCGGTCCAAACTGCCCACAGGCTGTGACATCGTAGGTCAGTGTTTAGGCTTTCTGACCAGTTCAGTGGTGCTTACCTTTTTCCATCTTTTATCTGTCAGAGGCCACATGATTCACAGGCCGCAGCAATGCAATAAGAATTGGATTTAAAAAAAAAACATGCAGAATCTTTTTTAAAAACAAAGTTTATCTAAGGAGAAGAAACACAATACTCTTTGCTTTAAATCTTCATACTGCAGAAATAAGCTCTTTTCTTGTATGTAACAATATTATTTAATTTACCACTAATTGATCATCTAATTAGCTAATCTTCATTCATGTATTTTTCGAGAATTGGAGGTAGAAAAAACGTGGAAAAAAAAACGTAATAAAATTAAAACTTCATCTCTCTTTAAGTAGCATTTATTTCCTTTTCGATAACAAACAAAAAAATCAATTAAATTATTTTTTTTTTAAATTGATTTATGTTTTGTTAGGTGCAACAAACAATTGTTAAAATTGTTGAACATGATCCGAGAATGGATGTTGGAGAAACAACGATTACAAAAATTTCACCAGACAATGGAACTGAACCTCTGTGGTCTAATTAAACACTTATATCAGGTGTTTTGAGAGCCGGATGCGCATTTCGAGCCATTGCATCCTAGATACAAATCCCGAGGTGTCCACCAGGATTATAACCGAATCATGCGCTATTAGAGCAGTAGTACAATTTAAAAACTGAGCATATATTATCACAAAGAAAAAAATCTCGTATATCTGACCAGGGGCGTAGCTAGAAATTTTCCATCGTTTGGGGGCCCGAGGGGACTGACCTCCTTGGGGGCCCCTACATTTTGCGAAATACTTAATTTTTAATGTAAAAATGTAAAAAACACTAATTTGGGGATTTTCAAATTCTCCCCCCCCTCCCTAGCTACGCCACTGTTTCTGACACGCTTGTTTTTTTTTTTTGTTAACATGCCGCTTCTTCCACTGGTTGCAACATTTTTAAAGGGCTAGAAAGCAGTCACAGGGGTCGGATTTGACCCGCCGGCTGTAGGTTAAACATCATTATATTAGAGGAATAGACATTCAAAGCTCAACAAAACAAAAATTTAAATCAGCAAGGGAGGGTATTATCTCCCTTTCCTAAAAACAAATCACTGGGCAACAGTAAATTTAACAATGATTGGAATCAAAATAATCCAGCGCAATAATTTTGAAACTCATTAAAATAATATTCTGTCCTCTTAACCGGATATGGGGCTGTCATGACGACAGGAAGAAATGCAGTGAGTCTGGTTTCCAGAGGATCTACAATTCAACATGTCCAGGAATGAAGATGAGCTCAATAAAATCCTTTGAAGAAGGGAGATCGAATATTTTTTTATGCGTTAGGAAACCCGATACTTAAAGGCGAATACGATTCCTTTTTCTGCTTCATTTCCTTAGCCGGGTTAACAAATTGCGTTAATTTTTTTTTTGGTCAGAAACCCAGTTGAAATGATCCTGTGAAGATCTTTGACCCACAATCGTTTGAGAGCCGTGACCTTTGCATTAACGTTTATTTTTTCTTCCCATATTTATGACATGATAAATGCATGTCCACGGTTTTATCATCTTCAATCAATGCTAGGTCAGATCTAACCAGATAATCACAAAGCATTTTTTTCCAAGCCAAGAGAAACCTTAGAAGGGTAGAGTATATCGGTATGGATGTGTTTGTGTTACATGTGGTAGAGTGGAATGCAAGGAGTATGTTCAGGGCCGTCCTTAGATAAGAGGAGGCCCTTGGCGAAGTGTTTCGAGTGGCCCAAAATGAAAAAAAAATAAAAAAAATTAAGACCTTAAAATACGTATTGAATTAAAAATCTTAATCCTAAATCTATATCTAAATGAAGAATTAAGTTAAATTCATATAGCGCCGGTAGCACTAATGTGCTTCATGGATTATTAATGATCGCCAGACTAGGACAAAAGAAAGAAACGACGTGTAGCCTCACAAGTAGCTCAGGTGTATCACAAGTAGCTCAGATGTAAACATTTGTGGATAAATCTCTTTGTAGAGACTTACATGATCCATGTTTCGCATTTTTTTCTCTCAGAAAAGTACTTTTCAGTCATGTGGGAGACTCCTACCAATAGGAGGCCGGCTGCCTACTTTGTCTATGCCTAAGACCGGCCCTGAGACTCCTA
>JADKLZ010000128.1:12031-24733 GCA_021533235.1 Biomphalaria straminea | reverse complement strand
CGTTTGTTGCTGCCTAGTCCAAACTTCTAACAGGATAACTGTGGACAAGGTTTGAACACTGACCATAGCGACCACAGTCCATAGAGCATAAAACACGAGCAGGCAGCATTTCTTGTCAGCGCCTTTTAAGCTTTTGCATAATTTAAAACACGTTTTAGCGCGCAACAGGTAATTCCGAAATTAATGCTCAATCGTCGCAGGGACTTGAAGATTCATTATAAAAATGCCCAATAAACGACATGTCAGGATCTAGAATTCATTGCTTGGCCTGACATCGATCTAGGATAAATTGATGACCTGTCAAGCATTCGGAATGTGTTAACCAAAAAAAAGTAATTGTCATAAAAGTTCGGTCCCACTGCTGAAACTCAAGGTCAACGAAGCGCCCATCAAGCGGCCTGTTGAATAATAGTTCTGTTTGAGAGAGATCCAAACTATCTCGATTCGCTGGCAAGCCAAGACTCTCGTAACTAGCGTCAAGGTCGATTTATTCTCTGTACCACAAATGCTGTGCGGATATCCGCCATAAAACGGTCCCTTGAGAAAAAGGGCTTTTGGAGCTTTCTTTTAATCCTGGAAATTTCCGGACATTATTAAAATCTTTTTAAAGTAAAAAAAAATGCTATGCTATTTTGTGAATGAAAATAGTGCGGATTTGAATATATTTTTTCCCATTCACAACATGCTGCGCCATGGGATCTTCCCAATTGCTTGATATAAGTAAAGTGAATACGTGAGTTCATGAATGAAAAATACTATGAAGATGGCTAATTGACCTTAATTTACGTAATTTTAAGAATATAGCTGCACTCATGTAACAATGCTTTAGAAAAACAAATCTGAATGTTAATTTGATTAAATGAACTATAATTAGTACGTTCATGTGCTAAAGCATAAAACTATCTCTGCGAAGCGAAGTTCTATAATCGAGCCATGGGATTTTCCCATTTACTTGTTATAAGTGAATTCATGAATAAAAAAATACAACAACATATGCGACCACAGTGGGTCCCGAACTTTCTTTGGACCCGTGCTAATTTTTAGGTGTATAAATTATTAAATTGAACCATTTTATAACATGATATAACAGATTTCCCGCGCTTAAGTCAAACCTGAGAGTAGTATCTATCTGTGTATTGTCGTTCTAGTTTCAAGAGTCTTACGACACAATCACAATATAATCTCTTCCGGCTTCCACTTTTTTAACCTCCCTTCCATTCGCTACACAAATTCATAAGAGAGTTTTATGAAACAAAAATGTGTGCATTACAATTGTGTGTACATTATTTTATGTCTATAAATTGTGTTTAATCTCTAAGACTGAGGATCATGCAATTTTTATTTTTTTCATAATTTAGAAATCATAATTCAACAGTAGATATATATACATGTGTTTTCAAGTTACACGAAGTTACTTCCTTTTTCCAGTCTATATTTATTTATGTCTATGCTATTTTGTGAATGAAATAGTGCGGATTGGGTCCATTCACACCGCGTGCGTACGCCATGGGATCTTCCCTATTTACTTGTTGCTTGCATGTTGTTGCTTGCATGTTGTTGTTTGACCTCTTACTTAGAGGAATATATATATAGATTGAAAAAAGTCTCAACCCCCGGGGGTCTCAATGACTTTGCACTGGTTTTAGTCACGTGGTCTTCTCGCCTCAACGCATTTACCAAAAGTCTCCTTTTGTAGTGGTGCCAATAGCCATCAGGAATTTCGTGTCTAGAGTCAGTCTAGACGCGCGGAGAATGTAAAACTGCACCTGGAAATGATGAAAATTGAAAGTGCAGAGGATAATCTGAAAAACAATGCTCGAGGCCTAGTACTTGTACATTTTTAAAAACATGGAACATAATATATATAAAAAAAAATAACGAAACAAAGGTTTAACTAGATAAGACACAGATTGATGAAGACAATGAAGAAATGATTTCTTTTTTTTATTTTATCCTGCTCAGAAAGTAATTATCTTCTTATAAGTTCTTGGGTTTCACACATACACACAACCTTTCAGAAAAAGTTTACCTTGTACCACACTCCCAGCAGTGCCAGATTTTAGAAAGTCGAGGCCCTGTGCTGGATTTTAGTGAAGGTTCATACAATCTGCAAGCTCTAATATAAATGCATATAATAATATTATTTAGAGGAATAATAATAATATTATTTAGACCCTATTTGTTCAGGAGCTGAGTTGTGTGTGTGGGGTGGGGGTCGGAAGTGGGGGTGAAGAAAAGCGATCTTCCAATTTACGTCTGCTTCAATTCAGCGCAATGGATGCTAGCACGAGCTGGTCAAAGGAGAGATTTAACTTTATATATAAAAGCGTAGGTAAGGTAGGGGGGGAGGAGGGTCCAAGTTCGAAAGTCCCTGGGACCCCACAAGATAAAACTTCGGGTCCTCAAGAAACATTTTGCATAAACAAATAATATCTCAAATAGCTTAGGGCCTTTTAAGTCTACATACGGCACTGTTCGTGTATCTGTGTATGTTTTTTGCGAAACCAACGTTTGGGCCAGTAGAGTTGAAGGCGGAAACAACATAGAGTAGTACTCAACTTTCTTTTTTCAATTGGAAATTGCAATTTCTTTTAACCTTCCTGGCCCTAACGCCTGTTTTGTCTATAAGTGAAGTTGTCACATGCCAAAATGGCAAGCGACAAGTACGATGTCATTTCTCTTTTCTTTTTTTTTTTTTTTTAAAAAAAAAAAGCTAAAAAAAGCTCAAAAGGAGGTTTTGAGTTCATTTAGAATTTAGAACATTAAAATTCGCTATCACGGGAAAGTATAAAAAAAAATAGGAAAAATGGTAAGTGTCACAAGTGGAAGTCGTGATGCCGGGGATTTTAACTTGAATTAAAACAGTTGAACAAATGACGATCTAGGATTCACAATAAGTAATTCTTCGATGAAAACAAAACTCTAGAAACTTTATTTAAACAGAACGTAAGTACAGCTTATGTACAAGGTACATATTAATAAAATGAGAATACAATAAAAAGGCTTCTTTCTTCAATAATATTTCAGAGCAGACTAGAAACACAACCTATCATTAAAAAACTTCGCTCCAGACTGAATCTGGCGCGTCTTATTCCCGCGTGCGCTAACTCTTTTAAAAAAAGGTCTTTTATTTTAAATCAATCAATAGATTTGAATTCTAGAAGTCTCTAGACAAGCTATAAATAACTTCCGGGCAAAACCCGTCTAGAGATCAACCCAGATTCTAGGTTTTCCTAAGTGGCCTTAATAAATAAAAAAATACATAAATAAACCTAGAATGGCATATGTGACAGTAAGATAGAGACAGTCTGTTACATACTGGAGTCTATTTCGATTCAACATTTTCACATTGAGTTCATCACTTCTATTACCATTGTACCTGATTTTTATGCGCAAATGTGTACGACTGTTCAATAATGAGTTACACTATAATTTGATTTGTCATCTGCGACTTTTATTCAACCAATATAATTTCAGTTTTCGGTAGAGAGTTAGTGTCATGATCATAGACATAAATAAATATAAACTCGCCGATAAAAGAGTTTTATGAAATAAAAATTTAAGACTATCAATTTTGTGTACTTTTTTATGTCTATGAGTTTTGTTTAATCTCTCAATTTTTCAGAATTTGGAAATCCAAATACAATAAATATACATGTTTTCAAGTTACATGATGTTATTTCTTTTTCTTTATTCAGTCTATATGTATATATGTCTATGGTCATGATATTTCAATTTACCATTACTGCAAAGCATTATTGCAATAACGTACCAATGAAAGTTGATAGTACTTTTTCTACGTGTGACCACAAGGTTAACAATGTTCACAGATGAAAAGATGGTCAACCCTTTTACGCAATGGAATACCACCCCTCATTACACGTGTTCTCTTGTTTTACATAGCAATGTAATCAGTGGCGTAGCAACCAGGACGCGATGGGGTTCATTTCGTCCGGGCCCACGACCAAAAGGGGCCCAAAGAAAGTGTGTTGACTATTGGTGTTTAAATGCCTCACATTATTACTATTACATTATTTCTTTCGTTTTTCTTCAATTTTGTTTTTGGTACCGAGCAAAATGGCAAATCCACGTAAATCCATAGACATATATTATACCTAGACGGGAAACCGAAAATAAATCCTTATCCGCGACTGATCGATTCACGTAGAATCTATCTATATATAGATTTTTATGTACGTAAACTCCTTTATGGGCGCAAAGGGGGACTTGCCCCAATAATCTTAGAATCTTAGAAAAGTAGCGATCTTTAGTTATCAAAGTTTAGAAATAATGCAAAATCATTTCTCAGATATTCACGCAAGTATATGAAACAAATCCATTTCCTGTGTGTTTCCATTGATCCAACTTTTTACAAAATGCTCACGACATTTTTTGTAGTTTTAAAAAAGTCTACATGTCCCGTCTAGGTATAATATATGTCTATGCGTAAATCTTAGTACTGTATTTGTAATCTTATCAAAGGAAGCAACTCTTAAATTGTCAATACAGCGTTTCATTTATATCTAACGTATTAGATTTTTTAAAATTTAATAATAATAATAATCATATTTGCTTCTTGTAAGCTTATTCATTGTGAAAAAAGTTCAATATAAAGTTGTAAAATATACGCTTTCGTTTAGGTCCATGTGTTATTTATTTCTCTAATATTACAATAAGCATTTACTAATTAAAATACTTGAACTATTAGTATAAGTAAATTATAATTCTAAGTCATTGTTGTTTCGAGCCATTTCTATAAGGTTGGTTTCGCATTAACTCTATAATTCTTTTGATCTTAAAATAAGACAAGAGCAATAGAGAACAAGAATCATAACATTATTAGCTTTTTCTCAATCTTATTCGCTCATTTGATTTGTTCAGGGGCACGCCATAGCCTATGACTCAAACTCTGTTTTGTTATGCATCACTATCAAAGTACTGAGCTTAGAGTCCATTTAAAAGCACTTTGAGCACTGAAAAATTAAGATTTGAATTAAAATTTAATTTCGTCATTTCAAGGATCTTAAACCTAGTCTGAGGTAGGCCAACATTTTAATCTTCTTCAATTAGCTATCAGGTAATATAATAGAAAACTCACATCATTGATGTCTTTTTTTTCCCCCTTTTGTTATGATCACACAAACCAATGTTCAATACTTGATAATGAGAGATGAGAAAGATTTAAAATTCCTTTCTTCAAACTAGAGTTATATTTTTATGTCTGGGAATCACTTTTTTTTTTACTTGACATTGATTTGTTTCTTTAGTCCAACATTTTGTTCTGGTTGATGTAAAACTAGAAACAACATGAACAGCTTTGTCATGTTCTTACAATACTTTGTAAATAGTGTGCTGCACTGGTGTGTGTGTGTATATATACTAACACTATACTAACACATATATCACTTACGTTAAGTTTCTGTCTTCTAATTATTTGAGATGTGTCACACTCTTGTTTGACATTATTGTGATACTGTGATATGTTCACCTATGTTTTAGACTGGGAAAAGACACGTGTAACTCCTGATGTACAAAACAGGAAGTAGTATGAATAAAATTGACTTTGAGTTCAGTCAGTCACCTTAAGTCAGTTGAACGAAGTAGTCACTTTAAGTCAGTTGAGTCAGTCAGTAAAGTTAAGTCAGTCAAGTATTTTAGTAGCGACTTAGAGTCAAGTTATATCTTTTGGTCCAGTACGGACTTAAGTATTTTGTTAGTTTTTTCTCTGGATTGAAAGAGTAAAATAGTGACTGTGAAGTTTATTGTTACCCGCTGTGATGCGGATGTGACTCGTGGTTTTTCTCTGTGACTAATCATTTTGGATGTATTCAATACCGCTGTTTTGCGGGTGTATGATGTTCGTGAAGTCATGTAACTTAGAGACTGCAGTATTATTTTATCTACAATAAACTTTTTATTTTGTCTGCCAAAGATCTGACTCCATCTATTTATTGTTCTACCATACGTTACTGTTTCAAGATGATATAGGAATATGGGAAGTTTTTTACTTAAAATAAGGATACGTTTTTTTTTAAGAAAGAAAGAAATAGGAGTCGACTTAAAGGGAAACTCCGATGGTTTTGACAATTTTTGATATAATATGTGTTTTGATTCACAGATAATCAATATATTATTCTTTTTTTTTTATATTTGAAATAATAACTTAGTAATTGATGTTTTTCTGACGTTATTTTTCTGCGCATCCAAAACAGTCAGACTTTCACCGGGTTTCTATGTGACGTCACACTAACCTATTAATTTAATCTATTGACTCATTTTATAGCGTGAGACCATAGATACAAATTCTCATTAAAAAAATAAATCCCGTCTATACGGTTAGATCTAGGATCTTGTAAGCAAAGAACAAAATGCGTATTAAAAGGAGATTTACATGCTTGACTAACCACGGCAGTGTATATTTTCTCGCCTGACCACTTAACACACAACAAACATTATCGCTTGGTTGTCTTGTCATGACCGACTACACGTAGTCTAGACTAGCCTGACACTGACCAGTTTGTTCGAATCAGTCAGACACACGATATATTTACTTCTTTGGATAGGGAGAGGTTTAGATGAAAATGTTTTTTTTTTCTCGAGTTGGTTATCCTAATGCTTTTACATCTCTCTCCCTATATATAAAACTATTGCATAGCTCTGGACAATACCGTCACTAAGCCTAAGAGCCTGACAGCTACTTAAGAAAGAAGCGATACGATTGGTTAAATCTAGTTTCCCTTTCAGTATTGTTGATGGAAGTGACGTATGTCTAAGATAAAAACAGAATTTCAAATAACCCCGTTTTTTAGGAGGCGTGGCAAATTTACTGTCCAATTTATTAAATATAAAATTTTCTAAGCATTTAAATGAAAAATGATATGATGTTTACTATTACAACTTTTTACGCAGAATTTAAATATGTCAATAACTAAAATTTGAAAAACTATGAGAGTTTCCCTTTAAACAAGACGCTTTCAAAACAACATAGAAATAAGGAGCATTTTATAAACTGATGAAAGTAGATGACATTGGACGGTTGCCTCCAGTGTAATTAAACTTGTTCGGATATGCAGCATTAGCGTGGACCAACTTCTATTGATTGTTCGGCCTTTCGCCGAGGTTAGTGGATTCTACATTGTGTTAAGTGTTACAGTAAAAAGGTCCCAACTACGATGGGCGGGACATGTAGTCCGCATGCCAGACAATCGCCTTCCCAAGCGACTTCTGTATGGAGAGTTGCGTAAGGAAAGCGCTCACAAGGCGGCCAATACAAGCGCTACAAAGACACCCTCAAGAGCACCCTCAAGGAATGCGGTATCGACATTCAAGACTGGGAAGCACTAGCTCTAGATCGCTCCGCATGGCGAGAAGCTGTGAGTCTCGGAGTATCAAGATTTGAAGAGTGGCCAGTGCGATAGAGCGCCGAATTAACAGAAAGCAGACAGAAAAAGCAGGCCTATCTGCAACTGACAAAACCATGCCACATATGCAGCCGGCTTTTCAAAGCGAGAATTGGACTTTACAGCCATCTTCGAGTCCATAGGAAATGAGAAATGTGCTCATCTTCGAACACGAAGGAGGAGCTATATATATATATAAGTGTTACCTCCATTGGAGTTAGTTTTGCATTCGACACTGCGGAAGCGCCTAACAGAACGCACCCTACTGTACAGATATTATTAGAACCTTCAGTGCAATTACTATCAAAGCGAGGTTGAGTCACTATATACTAGAAACAGACTTAAAGTTAATAAACCGTCTCATCAAGATCCTCATAAAGACAACACACAGTCTAGAACCTGATGTCTGTACAAGTTCCGTCAGTCAAAGATCTAGACTACAGCGAACTTGTACAAACCACTTGGAGACTTGCTTACGCTCGCGGTGTACTGAGAGTTAGCTTTGTTAACCTTCTTAGCGCCCGAGTGTAATAAGCATTTGTCCGTCAAGCAGTGCAGGCTGAGCATGGGGCGCTACCAAATAATGGGGGCTGCTAGAGCAATAATAAGAGACGGAATTGTTTGGGAGAAAAAAAAATAATTTCCAAAATAAACCTGTCTGGGTTTCTGGGTTTCTTATCCACTAAATGTCAACACAGAGTTGAGTAAAAGATAATATTTGAAGACTATGTAGTCACAACGTGACTCTTGACTAGGAGTGTGTACTTGAGTAGTTTTCTATTCTTTCTTTTGCGTGTGGTTTTTAAATATTACTTTGAAAAGAAAAGGAAAGAAAGAAAGAAAGCTAATTGAAAGAAGTTAAAAAATAATGTGTGAGAATGAGAGAGTCGAAAGAAATGTGGGGCGGGTTGGAGAGCACTGAAAGAATATGTATATCATAAATGGAATGAAAAATCAGAGAGAGAGAGAGAGAGAGTGAAAGAGAAAAGGAGAGAGAAAGAGAAAAGGAGAGAGAAAGAGAAACGGAGAGAGAGAGAGAAAAGGAGAGAGAGAGAAAGAGAAAAGGAGAGAGAAAGAGAAACGGAGAGAGAAAGAGAAATGGAGAGAGAAAGAGAAAAGGAGAAAGAGAAACGGAGAGAGAGAGAAAATGAGAGAGAAAGAGAAACGGAGAGAGAAAGAGAAAAGGAGAGAGAAAGAGAAAAGGAGAGAGAAAGAGAAACGGAGAGAGAGAAAAGAGGAGAGAGAGAGAGAGAAAGAGAAAAGGAGAGAGAAAGAGAAACGGAGAGAGAAAGAGAAAAGGAGAGAGAAAGAGAAAAGGGAAAGAAAGAGAAAAGGAGAGAGAAAGAGAAACGGAGAGTGAAAGAGATAAGGAGAAAGAAAGAGAACGGAGAGAGAGAGAGAAAAGGAGAGAGAGAGAAAAGGAGAGAAAGAGAGAAAGAGAAAAGGAGAGAGAGAGAAAAGGAGAGAGAAAGAGAAACGGAGAGAGAGAGAAAAGGAGAGAGAGAGAGAGAAAAAGAGAAAAGGACAGAGAAAGAGAAAAGGAGAGAGAAAGAGAAATGGAGAGAGAGAGAGAAAAGGAGAGAGAAAGAGAAACGGAGAGAGAAAGAGAAAAGGAGAGAGAGAGAGAAAGAGAAAAGGAGAGAGAAAGAGAAACGGAGAGAGAGAGAAAAGGAGAGAGAGAGAGAGAAAGAGAAAAGGTGAGAGAAAGAGAAAAGGAGAGAGAGAGAAAAGGAGAGAGAGAGAGAAAAGGAGAGAGAAAGAGAAACGGAGAGAGAGAGATAAATGAGCGAAAGAGAAAAATCAGAGAGAGAGAGTGAAAAAAGTGAGAGAAAGAAAGAGAGTGAGAGATAAAGAGAATGAGAAAGCTACAGAAAGTTGTTGAACATTCAACCGCAATGGAATCCAATTACACTATTTTCAGTATCTGACCCAAAGACCAAAAAAAAAAACAAGATTACAAAGAGAGTTTGTGTGATACACAAACTCAGAGGCGGCCCCCGTCGGAGTCGGATCCCTGTTAGATCCGCCTATTCGCAAGATGTTTCGGATGTTCCTTCTAAGTTGAAAATAATTAACTTCTCCCTGGACGACGGAGGATGGCGAGAAGGGTATAAACCTGCCTTATCTTGATGTTTGCGCACTAGACTTTAGTTCGGATTTATCGTTGGTCCCTGGCTCAATTCCTGTATGCTCCCATCCTTAAACTATCGCAATATTTCTGAAAGAACAGTAAATGTTAAATTATATTTTCAAAAGCCTTTAGTGGTTTTTTTTATCTAACCGTGACGGACAGACCAACCAACAGACAATACGCACAAAAATATGCTTCTTTCATTCTAATGGGGGCACTAAACAATTTTGTTTTTAAAAATCTTATTTAAAAAAAAAAATAAAAAATTAAGTTTAGAATCATGTCATTGCCGGGCTTTACGCTAGTACACGAAAGTCGCTGCTAAAAGTTCATTTTAAAAAATGTGCGTGATATCTACATGTAGAGTGCATTTCTTATAATAATATTTCCTCCCTTACATTTACGTAATTGTTTTAGAATTGGTGTTTTGTTATTACAAAATCGCTTGCATAATTAATTTTATAAACGGTTTTAAACGGTTTGCTTTTAGAAACTAAAAGCAGCCATTGCACCTAAACTTTTCAAGCCGCATTTAATGGTGAAAAATATTTTTCGTATCTCTTCTAGTTTTGGCGCTCTGAGTGTGACAGACGGACAGACGGACAGACAGACAGAAATTCATTTTAAAAAATGTGCGTGATATCTACTTGCCAAGAGCATTTCTTATAGTAACATTTCCTCCCTTAGATTTACGTAATTGCTTCACAATTGGTGTTTTATTATTAAAAAATCGCTTGCATAATAATTTTTATAAATTAAACCATTTGCTCTTAGAAAACTAAAAGTAGCCGTTGCACCTAAACTTTTTAATGGTGAAAAAAAATACTTTTCGTATCTCTTCTAGTTTTGGCGCCCTGAGTGTGACAGACGGACATTTTGCGCAAACCTAATAGCGGCTTTTTCCCCTTACGGGGGCCGCTAAAAAAACGTACTGTCTTCTAGAATATGAAATCTTTACAAACACTCAATCTCTTTTTCAACTTTTTTTTTTCACGCACTTTTTTTTTCTTTATTCAACAATATTATGACACTCTAACTAAAAAAAAATCAGTTTGAAGTAAATATGAATGTTCAATTCATTTCCTTCAAAGAACTTCTTGATCAGGCACACAGGTTTTTGTGTTGATCACTAATCACGCACAGGAGGCCCAGTGGCTGCGTGGTAAAGCGCTTGGTTTCTATACCGAGAGATTCCTGGTTCGAATCCTGGTGAAGACTAAGATTTTTAATTCTGGCATCTGTAATGAGTACCTGGCATTTGTTGGGGAAAAGTAAAGGAAGTTGGTCATTGTGCTGGCCACATGACACCCTCGTTAACCGTTACCATAGAAACAGATGACCTTTACATTATCTGCCCTACAGATCGCAAGGTCTAAAAGGGGAACTTTTTCCAATTCGGCAGCAAAAATCTGGCTAGAAGAAGAAGCTACATACATATTTATATATATTATAGCTTTTATATAGCGCTACTTTCATGCTTATAGCATGCTCAGGGCGCTTTGGTCCAGTGGGGGGTATCTAGGAGTTAGTTCTCCGTGCTGCCTTTAGGCGCTCAGTAAACACAACTCTGCCCGAGTCGGGTGTCGAACCTCGAGCCCCCTTCTAGGTAGCCTAACCAAGCCAAGTTCAAGCGCACTTAACCTCTCGACCCCGCTAGACATATATTATTCCCCGGGCGCGGCGCGGTGTGGCGGTCCCCGCCCCTCTCTTGACCTGGTTACCTTTCCTGATAACCTGAAGAATTATCGTTTTGATTTCAACGGCAGTTCCAGCGTTAAGATCGACATGTCGGCTGGTGTGGTCACGAGAACATAGCACACCCCCCCCCCCCCGAGGATAAATTTGCTATCAAGCGAACTGCGAAAATCCTTGACATGTATCTCGTTCTTGGCTCCGACAATCAGCAGATTTAATTTCTTTCCCGTCCACGCAGAACTCAATTATCGACGCGGCAGTGGAGAAAGAAAACCTCTGCTCTTGTCAACAATAAAGTTCGAGCCTGAATTTCTACAGAAACAAATGGAATGTTCAAATCTTACGTCCTGACATGGCGCTGACGTCTGGTTGCTGTAGATTTATAGTTTTCAATTTCCATTGGCTGTCTCTACCGATACACACAACATCTGAATCCGTGAAAATATAAACTTAGAGAGTCAGAACATAAACCGGCTTTTCCTAACATACATTTCATTTCCAAATTCTTCCAAAGCAGAAATTTTGTAGAAAAAAATCATAGAAGCCATAGGAAAACAAGATGGTATCATCAAGTAACTTAAAATTGTTTTGTATGGAAATTGCTGAGAAAATATTTTGCATCGGACTGATAAAATCTTTAATCTGAGATCGGGCTCCTTAGTGGACAGGGAATTATGGGGAATGGAAAAAATATTGGGATAAGAGAGGAAGAGAGAGTAGAGACGGGAGTGAGGAAAGAGAGAGAAGAGAGAGTAGAGACGGGAGTGAGGAAAGAGAGAGAAGAGAGATAGAGAGGGGGGATAGAAAAAAAAAGAGAAAGGGTGAGAAAGAGGGAAAGAGAGTTGGAGAAAAAGGGAGAGAGAAGGGAGAGACAGAAGAGCGAGAATGAGAGAAAGTGAGAGAGATAACATGGAGAGGGAGAGACACAAAGAGAGAGTTAGAGAAGGAGAAGAAAAACGATTATATAATATATGTGTTTTATACATTTGCAACCAAAAGAAAATACACTGCAGATAACAGACATAGATTGCGCAACAAAAATCTAAATCAACCATCGGCGACAACGATTATACCACAATAATCAATGCTCAGGCTTAAACAGTGAACATTGATACTGACTATTGGGAAGACATAGCCATAGGTGACCAAGAAAGCGAAAAAACAACATGGGCCTCATCTCTGGAAGAAAAGCTTGCTGGTCGGCTCCTCTACCACCAACGCGAAAGCAATCTTTACATGCGATATATGTGACCGGGAGTGTCTCTCCAAAATAGGGCCTCCACAAGACTCTAAAAGAGAACGTTAGTCACTGAAAGACTGGAAGAGGCCAGCAATTACAAACTCCTGCAAAATGCCGCGAGATACACGTTTGAGAATAAAGGGGATCTATTGCCGAAGACAGCCAAAGTCGGAGTCAAGAGAACTCACATCCTTCACTCCCTGGCTCATGATTTACTGACCACCTCCTTCACTCCC
>JADKLZ010000127.1:8896-18899 GCA_021533235.1 Biomphalaria straminea | reverse complement strand
AAAAAAATCTCTGCAGCACTTTTCCACGACTCAACTATCTGACGTCCAAATGATACAGCAACTCTCCGTATTCTGTTTCCAAATCAGCTAGAAATGACACAAACTGTCTGTGGTTGAGACCCCTTGCATGTATGAAGTTCATCGTCTTCACAACATCCATTACGTTTTGTCACAGAGTGCTTCTTGGTTTAGAATGCAGTGTATGGCTGCAAATTGTCCCGCCAAGCTGAGCTAATTCCGTTTCTCTACCATTAATCCAACAACACCAACCTTCTCTGGACACATTGCTGGTGCACCGTCCGTAGCCACTGAAACAAGTTTTTCCCACGGTAGCCCACACCTGTCAATACAAGCTTCCAGTTTTTGAAACACCTCGCGCATGTAGAGTTGTAAATCATTTCACGGCTTATATGTGGTCATTGTAAATTTTATCTAATTTTTTTGAATTCGCGTACATGGTCGCGGGCCGCACAAAATAGCTTCGCGGGCCGCATGCGGCCCGCGGGCCGCGTGTTTGAGACCCCTGTTGTAGATGGTCTGCTTCTTGTTTGACAGCTACGCTGGACAGGTGACATATGGGATCGACTTCTGCCAAAGGCAGTCTTGTTCGGTGAGCTGAAAGATGGTCGATGTAACAGAGGCGCTCCCCTGAAAAACGCTTTAGAAAACTTAGGCGCCATCTTGCTGCTTTAATGGACATAAAAAAATGTTTGAAAAATGTTTTACATGTTTCGGATGTTCCTTCAGAGTTGAAGATAGTTACTTCCTAGTCCAAACCTCCCGCAGGACGACGGGGGATGGGAGCGGGCAGGGTTTGAACCCGGGACCATCGATAAATCAAAGCGACAGTCCAGTGTGCAAACCGCTCGACCAGGCAGCCATCCATAAAAGTGAGAACAGGACAGCAGGCGGCTTCTAAACGAGACGAAGATGGCAAAATATGTAGGTCACAGCTAGGTCTGCCCCCCCCCTTTTCATCTCGAAGAGAAGCCTTATTCTTAAACTAGTTTTGTCATGAATATTCCATAGCACCCGTAAGGCGTGGTTACAGCCCTAATACTTCACAACAGATTGAAAGCTGTGTAGTAGCTTAGAGAAGCTCTATTTAAAAAAGTGACTACACTTTAGGTTAAACATGTGCTGTAGATTTAGACACCAACCAGAAAATGTTGCTTTCAACCGTTTTTTTGTTTTTTTTCAATCACCATAATGTAACGAAAGCATAGTTCTCTGTAACATGCTCCAATAGATCTATATCGATATAAATGTATGTCTTTGATGACATAGTATATATCTAACTAAATACAGGTACCCAGTTTGGGTAGGTAAAATCATTTGTTTAACAATTGATCTAAGGCCAGACACGTATATGATTTCTCAAAGACTCCTTTGTTGGCAGGTTTTTATGCTGAAATGTATATTTGCGTTTATTAGAATCACGCAGAGACTAGTCAAAATATACATTTAGTTTATGTGGTCTTTTCGTGGTTGACATTTTTATCAATACTGTTTTTTTTTTTCTGATTATCTAAGCAGGAGGTTTGTCCTTGACCTAGGTGTAGCAGCTGTAAGAGAAAAAAATACTGCTGTGTTGTGCCTTGTTTATCTAGGTCACGTTACCTAGCTTACTGCACTCGACTGATATCGGCCAGTGTACATAGCTATTCGTTTCTGCTTCTTTTATCTTCTACATTTATATACCTATTTTTTTTATCTTTCTCATGTATTCATTCTATTTCATTTTCTTTGGTCTGTACTTTAGTTTTCGTTCTTAGCCTTTGGTTTCCAAATCTTCTCCATTGCTTCTCCCAGCCGTCTTTCTGCTCAATAACTCTTGTCTCTGGCTCCTTCCTTACGTGTAGTGTTATTTCTTTAGCAGTGTCGCACTGAAGTTGTGTTGTTTGTTTCCTTCTAGTTCAGCATCTACCCCCCCCCCCCCCCCAGTGCAAAGCCCTCAGTCCCCTGGATGACAAAGAAGTCATCATGGAACCACGATCGACGAACTATATATTGTTATAACCCTATTGGCGGCGCAAAAGGGTTAACTGTGTGTTACCAGCGGGCATTTGTGGCACAGGCCAGCCTTACAGTTTAGTGTGCTATGTCGATGGGCGCAAAAGAACAGTACTGGTATGAACTTAGCACGTGAATATGACTTGTAATATGGTCATCTGATCACAGGCCTGGGTAGACCAGAGACAGAGTGTGTAAGGCAGGTAGTTCAAGATAGGACACGGAGGAGACCAGGTCTGTGAGTCTGGCTATGAAGTGGGTCCTGGTCGAGTACTCGCGTGTAACGTACGAGTCCGAGAAGAGACAGTAGAGTTTATAGAGTTTAGTACGGTGATGTACAGTTTAGCATTTGTAGTAATTTATTGTGTTGCCAATTGTGCCGTATTGGCTGTTTTACTTTACAAGTATTAAAGTACCAGATTATTTGGAGCTCTTGTTGTCAATTTCTTGATGTGTTGTGTGTTTAGCAGTGTTTACGGAAAGCCTGAGATAGGAAAGAGAGATCGTAACAATATATTATTATATATATGTCAGCATGCAACAACCAAACATTTAGAGGAGCATCGTGTTGCCAGCCCAAAATACACCTGTTGTTGTCAGTGTCACTGTGGGCCCTGGGCTGCCACTTGTCATGACATGTCTTCAGTGTTTCCTGCCGACATTAGTATCCCGTGTCGTTAAGGATTAAACAAGTACACACACACATGGTTGCACAAAGTACATTCACTCGTGACAGGGATATAGTCAAGTACAATGTCACACATACATATACATATTGTAACACAAGTGCATTGTCACACACACACTCAGTCTACGTTGTATGACAGGAGAGGATTGACCAGCTGGTCTAAAGGTCAGTGCAGACCAGGTGCGGAATAACAAAACAGCTACTTTTTGAGTTTACTTTTAATTCTCATTGTATTATTTTAATCCTCCCCCCCAAAAAAAAAAAAAAATCAGGTTACTTCCCATCGCGTGACTTGGGCAATGTCACTGGGCATTATAAATAAATGCTCTACTCAGATAACTCTTGACAGCTGACTGCGTGTTAGAGTGAAATTAGTGGCGAAGAGAAACAAATGAGATGTGTCCTGTGCACTGGGTGGGTGTGCCGTTATACCAGGCGTAGAGTGTATATTTAATAATAATAATAATAACAAAATAATCTTTTGCCTCCCAAACGGCGGGAGGACTTAAGTCTAAATAATCTGTATTGTCCGTAAGGAAATATGTCTTCCAATTTGTGCATTACACCTAACAAAACATTATAGCTATCATGCTTTAGTATACGATTTCGTACTTTTTATTAAGTTGGAGAAAGAAATTGTTGTGTATATCTGTTTGAATGCATCCCCCCCCCTTTTTTTTTGTTTTTCGTTCTCGAGTGGTCAGACTTCCGGTCATCCAGAACCGAGACATGTTCCACTTGACTCTTGACAGGAATGTAGTGGACAGTCCAATGTGGCATCTCATTAACTCACTTCATCATCTTCAGTTTTTGGACCGTGCAGGAAAAGTAGTTTGTTATGTTCAGAATTGGCCAATCTTTAACTATGTTCACTCTTACATGGAGGCTTTCACTGTGGTCTGTTTTTTTTTTCCTCCAGTTCTGTGAATGTATGGCGGGTCTGAGTCACTCCAGATTTACTCCAGGCTTTACAGAACGTAACGACATGTTTTAGTGACGTTTTCAATCCGACCAATGTAACAAAAACTTCCAGCTCAACAATGACACCAAAGATTTTCCCCCCGTCATTTTTCAATGAAAACAACAAAATAAACGAAACGAGGTTGTTGTTTTTTTTTCTCTTTCTGTCATTAGCTTCATTGAATGCTTGCTTGCTCGTGAGCGATGTGATTGTCCTTTATGATGACATGCCATGCCAGTCTGTACTCGAGCACTGAAACTCAACTTTACGTCACTGACATCTGTCTTCATCGTTCACGGAGAAGGAACGAAACACTGTGTCTATATACATCAACCTTCCTGTGAGAATTTAAGGAAAGCAATATTGGTCTGGAATGATTTTTTTTTTTCAGAAAATGTAATTTGTGTGCGTGTGTGTGTGTGTTTGTTCTTCTGGATAGAACATTTAAACATTTAGAAGTTCATAACTTTCGTTCTGGAGTTCAAATACCTTTTAAAACTTGAGATTGTATAATAGAATCTTTTTTTTTTTTTGTCGTTGTGCTGGTCACATGATACCACGTGATTCCTTTTCATCATCTGCCTCTCTCCTTTCCCTTGACTGCTACATTTAGAAAGAAACCGTCAGTTATTAGGCTCCTGTTTAATTCTAACTAAAAACAAAAGCTATCCCGACACGAGCAATGTGTAATTTTTCACCCCAGAACTGGACTTAACACAAGTTGACACACATATTCCGAAAACTGGAAATGGGGACTAGTGAAGTATGCCCTCGTGGAGTATCGCCAGAAAATGACGACCATGTCTTCTAAAACTTTCTTTACCAAGAGGCCCTAATCAACTGTCTCCAAACACCCCAGTAGAAGAAAAACTATGAAGGTTTTTGAAACCACTGCGCAGTTCATATCAGATATTGCACTATTTATCGGAACCCTATAGACATGATAATAATAACGCAGAAGATAACTGTTAATGTGTGTGTGTATTTAGTATGTACCGCTAGTTAGTCCAGAAAACTGTTTGCTCTGGTTCAGTTCGTTCAACGCTAAGAAATAATACAGCCTAAGGGCAGCAACTGAACAAATAGCTTCCTTTCATTTCTAGTTTTTTGCTTTTCAAAAGAGCTATAAGGTGGACTTGATCTATAAATAGTACGGGCTCTGTGGGAGAGACAAGAGGACAGCAGATTTACGTTAGACTGACCATGTTGCTATTTTTAACTTTGACCCGACGTCACGCGTCACTCCTCCCCCCCCCTTTGCCCTCACTGTTTATGTGCTGTGTGTAGCTGTGTACCGTGTTTCATATTTCCGGTTTGTGTGTTCACCCATCGGATGACGAGTTACCTGCCTTTGTGTCAGCAGTGACGTTTGTGTCATGCGTGACCGAGATCACGACCAAAATACAAACCTTTTCCTCACCCTCGCTTCATGTATGTTTTTTTTTTAATTCCATCTCCCCCCCCCACCACCTTTTTTTTTTCTAAAAGCCTGTTATATTAAACAGATCCACGCCTGCATGCACCACTGCACAGCCCCCCTCCCAGCAAAAACACTGCCTCGCTTGCCGTCTTTGTGCCCGAGTTCTTCTGACGTCTGATTCTAAATATAGCCACTGTCTCCTACGCAATCGTGCTACAGGCGCTTACTATCATATTTACTATTAGCACCAAAAATAGGGAGAGTCAACCCACTTGTGACATAGATCTGTAGTAGGCTACTTAGGGCAGTTAAGGTCATAGAGGAATGTACACCACTCAAAGGACGTTATTGCGTACTTGGTTTTGAATACATTCACTTGAATAACTTAACTTGTCCTCTAATTGCCGTATTAAACCTTTTTGTTAACAGGCAAGTCATTAAATGTATGTTATAATTAACCCCGGTTCTTGAGACGCAGTATTCTGTTGTGAAAACTACTTCTGTTTCCCGGATGTAAAAAGATCTCTGGTTGTAGATTTAAGTTTTACAAGAACTTACATTTGTAACCTTCTATTTGGATCACGTGACCTAAATGTACAGAGAGGGGGAGGGACTGGCCAGAGTTAAGTGGGAATTTTTTTGGCGGTTGACAAATGCCCATCCGGTTTCATCACCGACTTAGGCAACACGGAACAAAACACAACTCAGGAAACTAGTAAGAATGTCTATTTATTGACACGGAAATTCAATTAGTAAACATTTTTTTTGTTATACGGTACTTTTTTTTTTGTTAAGTTCCGAACTTCTCCGGTTCAAATCCTGGAAAATAATGATAGCGAATAATATTACCATTCATCGATCGTTGTGATGATCATGTGATTACCTTGGTCGTTGTGATGGTCATGTGGTAACTTCGTAGACTAGGAAGTTCTTAAGAACGGTGTTGCACAAAGAAATGCTTCATCAGATGCATTGGGTGATAGGGGGGGGGGCAAAAGTTTTTTTTTTTAATTCATTACTAAACCCCCCCCCCCCCCGCTAAAATACCGCTCGTCAATCTAAAGTGGATAACTCGATCATTCGACGTCAGTGTTGTTATCAAACTTGTTTTGTTACGAGACTCTTCTAGGACTGAAATAGAACAATATCAGTTTGAAGAACATTTCTTATCCCGTGTTCCTGTCCGTGAGAGGAGGCACCTGTCTCTTGTTTTATAGTCCTTGGGTTACAGACAAGTGTCGTACGTTACACAGTCGTCTTACTGTGTTTAGTAGGGACGAATAAATCAACACTACAGTCCAAGCTCCAATACATTGATCTTTCTGTTAGGGGTCCAGGCGTATCTGTTACACTAGACACCGATCTCTAATGCTTCTCTGTAAACACAATTACTAAAAATGTCATCACTCTTACAACACTGTGTACTGATCTTCTTGTGCTATTGACTCTGACTAAATACACGTCATAGTCATGTCTCCGACATTCAGTGTAGCAGTTGTCAATCGCGTGAGGTCACCTACGTTAAACAGGTTTGGACGTACTTCATGGACAAGAGACGAAACATGTTTGTTTTGGGAAAAGAAGAAAACAAAAAAACACTAGGGGGGGATCAGTGTTCTTTTTACAAGAGATTAGAGCAACAGTTTTATGATTATGTGTCTGTCCGTAAAAAAAAAAAAAAGGTGTGGGGGGTCTATGTTGTAATGTCAGTATGTTCCATTTATTGACATGACATCCAGGGATGACATATGGAGCCGCCCGGGTGGTAGATCGTAATGTTTTTTTAAAGCAACATTTGAGTGTCATGACATTTGCGTCGCCATGGAAACAAATAATTGTGAAGATTACAAGCACAAACTGTTCTCCCTGTCGGAACTGAATAATTGGCAACAAAATATAACAAACTGAAATTTCTTCAGATAGACAGACAGACAGATAGATAGATAATCAGAAACATGTGTAGGTATTTCTACAGTTAATGACAGAGAATCACGAGAAAATTGTGGAAGTACCCTAACCTGTTAGATACGCCTTTGTCAATTGAAGCCCCTACGTCCTTATTAAGATGAAAGTTTGTGTGTGTGCATAAGTATGTCTGGGTTTTAAAACAACAACATACGTTTTCTACATTGTCTTTGTTCAGTTAACCAAACACTGGAGCTATTGTTTCATGTTACCGTATAAAAAGTAGCATTTTATCGAGGTGTGTCACAGCCTCAGTTGTGTCAATGTCTACACGGATGTACTGCATAACGAAATGGGAAAGTGTTAGGCCCAATAACATTTGCATATGCTTGTACCCATGCTGTGTTTGCGTATTTCCGCGCTTGGCCACTCAGAAGCTATTTGCGTCATCAAGTTTTGTGTACACATATCAACGCTCAAACTTTCTCACTCCCTCTTATTGAAAAGTGTGTGTGTGTGTATGCTCCAGCGGAGGTAAGAATCCGAGTGGCATATGAATGGCGAAAGGTCGAGGTCGATGAGGAGAAAAAACAACTAATCCTTTCAACCCACGCGCGCTGTTCTTCCCTCCCCCTCTCTTGTTATCTCTTTCTCACCACGCTCCCAATCCTTGTTGGTGATTGGCCATCTTCTCGTCTGTTGATGTGTAGGATTACTGCCGAGAGTGTGTGTGTGTTCATTTGTGTGTGTGTGTTGATAATGTATTTTGATTGTGTAAGTTTTTCCTCCCCAGCAGTTTCGCAAGATTCTCTCTCTCTCTCTATCCCTTAGTCTGGTGGACCGTTGGGGCACCAAGCAAGACTTGTAGACCGTCCTTCTCCATTCCTCTCTATCCTTTGCCCTGATTAGAACTTCTTTCATTGGTAGGCCCGTCCGTTCTTTTATTAATGTATGATTTAAAATATATGTTCTCTTATCTAACTCATATATTCTTGAAATTCCTTGTCTGTTTGTTTCTGTTGGTATTATTCTCTACACTTACAGAACATTAAAAAAGGGGGGGGGGGGTAGTTATAAGCGAATCGTACCTCACTCTTTTAGAATACACGTGCACCAAGTTGGAACCCCTCTTGACAGCGCCTCCGCTTGTGGTTGCGGCGACTACTGGAAGATATCAATGTCTGTTTTCCTGTCGTCTGGTTACCACGCGACGCTGTACGGCTGGGTGCCATGTCTCCAGACGATGTGTCACGCAGGCTTTGTGCCACTTTTTTTTGTGTCTACTGACAGTGGAGACTGACACCCAAAGCTATTAGTTGCAGCTGTATGGGTGGGTGACACGAGGATGGAATCCCAAGAACTCCGTTTGGACTGGTCATGTTATATATTGTCTGTATAAATGTGATATGTGGCGGCGTAGACTTGGCCTAAGGGAAGGATTGCTAGTGCTAGCAGACGACCCAAGAGTGCAGGGCTCCTATGCATGTCGAACATTTACATTTATGTTTTGATTTAATGCCTAGAATGGCGTGTAATTTTTGTTGTTTTGTTGAGATTCTGTTTGGTAAAGGTAGATTTAAGAAGATATTCACATATCACAATAACACAACACACCAAAGCGCGATATTTACAATAACGCTGGCAAAACGTGTGCTGGGTATTCCCGGTCCTAGCCAGACAAGATTCGAACCCTCCCCTTTTGTAGGACAGCCCCTATGTGTATACTTTGACCAAATCTTGGGTCTTGAAACGAATGATAAATGTTTGTGTAAATATCGCTTTGTTGTTGAGCAGACAGTTTGAAGTACTCAGTACATTCATCAGGCTCAGGACAAGCCCGTGCCTAATCTTCATTAGATCAAACAACCAAGCGGCGGGGAAGATAAGGGGAGCTCCGTGCCAGGGATTGTGGATTTCCAATAGGCTGTCATTTAAAGAATGGTTGTCAGCCATCTTGACCTAGAAGACATTTCAAAAGCCCTGGGTAAAGGTGGAGGGGGGAGGAGTAGAGGAGTATAACGGGACTAAACCAGGCGGCAGGTGTTCAAAGCTTCGACCGGGTCAGGTGTCTGGGCGAGACAAAGACTGCCGAGTTCAGCTCATACCACACAAAGGCGTTTCACTAGGAAGGGGGCAGGGAATGAAGTAGGATCCGTAAAGTGAGGATAAGTCGCTTTTAAGTTTGCTATACTGTTTACAGTTCCAATAAAAGTGCGTAATCGAGGCATTCTGGATAAACATATTCATTCTTCCTTTAGGAGAGGGGGGAGATAAGTTTGTATTTTATGATTTAATAGTTACGTCCCCTATCTTTTAAGAAGCACTCCCCCCCCCCCCAATAAAAACAACTGTTATCTGTGGCAGAAGTGTAACAGCGCCACCTCTCGGGCAAGTCACGTTTCCTTACACTATTGGGATCGTTGCTTTGCGGCCGCCGCCTGCTGTATGTTGATTTGACCGTCGGTAATGATGCCACCATATTTGGTCTATGTTGCGGGAGATGGGTGGGTGTGTGGAAGAGGGGGGGGGAGCGGGAGCAGACGTAGAGAGATAAAAACATGTCTGTAGTTGGAATCATACATCGTAGTGAACCAGACCTAGAATCTATTTCATCTGATGCCATCAAGTGTTACGCCCAGTACAAGACTGGAACACACATATGTCGCTTCACACTTTGTCACACAGATCTGGACCATTAGTGCGGTGACAACGATATCTTTCAAATCCCGTGTGTGCATCTTGTTAATTGTCACTAATGGTGACAGTGTCGTGATAGGAGAACGAGGTGATAAAGGAAGCTATCTGCTGACCGAATGACAAAGTGATAATGGAAGGTCTAACTCTAGCACTCCTGTGACATTTATTCCCTGTCCACTAGTGCTAGTTCGGATGGAGTGTGTTAATTGACCAGTTTCACGGAGCCACTTAGCTCGATATACTGTATACATTGTCCAGTTTGATATACCCTCCAGTTTGTTATACCCTTCAGATATATATACCCTTTGGTTGGAGATAC
>JADKLZ010000104.1:36998196-37017491 GCA_021533235.1 Biomphalaria straminea | reverse complement strand
AGTATAATTGAAAAGAATTTTGTTAGGGTTAACTGGGGTTAGGATTACGTTTAAAAAGAAAAAAAAAAGCTTAAATCACTAGAGAGTTGTGTAAACTTTTTAGCTCATGCATTTATGTACTAGATGTTTACAATTAGAGCTAGTAGCACAGAGTATCAGGAGAATGAAAAAAAGAGGAAATTAAAAGATTTCAACCCATTAATACTTGGAATGCTAATTATAAGGAAAAAAAAATTATATCCAGCTCACCACGATGAAAGGAAATAGTGTATATTAGTGAATGAAATTTATTATAGCTACAACAAAATTACTAGTGGTGGACACAGTGCTGGGTTGACGTATAGGAATAATCTACAGCCAAGGATCCCTACATTTCTGGGGGCTTTCAAAAAATGTTTTTAGTAATATTTACACCTGGCAAATAATAACAAAGGAGTTGCTAATGCTGTACGTCTAGAGTGACACTAGACACCATTGTAAAAACAATAGAAAAGGCTGTATTTAATATATAGTGTTGTAAATCATAAAAAAACAACCATTTACTATTTGTATATATTAAACATAAAAGTATCTTACAATTTACAAACAATTTTTATTGTATGTGATAAACTAATAAAATATCAATAAGTATGTGTGAAAGTTAAAAAAAATGTCATGTTGTTTGTTGGTTTAATAAACGGTCTCTGCGATTGCGCATAAATTTAGGAAGTAACTTATCCTCTAAACAATCAAATTGTCCATCTAAAAAGAAGAAAATGCATTATTTTTTTTAAAAAGGATATAATTATTCACTTTATTTTTTCAATAAATAACTTTCAGAATTTCATATTATAATAATTAAGTAAATGTGTTTCATTGAGTATTGGTAGAGGTAGAACTAGAGGTAGATTTAGAGGTAGAACTGGAAATAATATTCAGAAGCATCAGACAAAGGTGACTCTTAATTCAGCTGAGTGAATTGTTTAACTGAAAGAGTCGAGAAGTTCAACATAGACATAACGGTTTTGATACCAGTCACACTGCCATCCTTTCTAGAGAACTCAACAGAATAAACTTTGATTAGGCTTGTTCGCAAGAAACCACTCTGGCAAGCAATGAATCTTTCACTGGCTATGGATCTCTCGCAAGCAGTGGATATCAAGCAGGCAGAGGATTTCAAGTAGGCAAAGGATTTCAAGTAGGCAGAGGATTTCAAGTAGGCAGAGGATTTCAAGTAGGCATTTGATCTTTTACAGCAGTGTTGCCCAGTCTGTTTGTATCCTGGGCGCGAGTAAAAAAAAAAACAAAAAAACAATTGCGTTATTCAACGATAAAGGAAACCATTAACAAATCCTAATAGTCTTTAAATCATTAGCATTGAAATGTATATAAATTCAAAAACGGTGATGTTCCCTTCATTAGATAGTCCACATGGGCAAAGAAAATTAATTTGAACAATAAAACGTGTAACGTGTATCTCAGCAAGATAAAGTATATATCCTCTGTGTTTACTCTACAAAAAAAAATAAGCTTGTATTTCAGCTAGATTCTTCATAAACCTAATACGTATAAAAACATTACACCTGATGATTAAAAAGCTAGACTCTATGACAGTATGAGCTGATCAGCAGCGACCAATAATGAATTTTAATAATTAAAATTAGCCCTGTTAAGTCTTTTTAATTACAATTACTTTCCAGAAACCACAATAACTTGTCTGTCTGGTCAAAAGTTTATACATGTGATTTCACCGACACCCAATCTTGGATCAGGCTAAAATTTTGCAAAATTCTTTCTTTTACCTGACAAAACAAGAATCATTTTAAAAAATTAAATAAATTAAATTATTTTCTTTGATATCTCAAACAAGGGAAATACATATGAATTAACTGAATCGTGGTGTAAGGTACATTAGTGCCCTTTAAAAGGTCGGTGTCTTAGTGAATAGAACATAAAAAATAGGACGAGACGATATAAACTATAAACTATCTTAACAATCTTCCTTATTCATAGGCTCATGCCATACAGTATAGGCTTGAGAAGCCTGAGAAGACTTGAGCAGTGAGGTCGATTACAGGTCATTACCCCTTTTTTAAAAATAGTTTTTTATTGTTAGTCTGGATTTATTACAAATTTAATTACTTGATTGATGATGATCAAACTAATTGATACAAGTACGCTTAATACAAGCTTTTCCAACTTTTTGTACATATTATCTTGTTCTTTTTTTTTTCGGACCTAATTTTTTTTTTTGCTTGTACATTTAGGACACAGCACAACTAGTTAATAGATTTGATAATTTAAATCTTACACTCTCTATTAGCTCATTTGGCTGAGCAACCTGAGATGAACTCTATTTGAAAAACAGGGCTGGAAGGATTATTCCTCCCGTAGAGCCCTGGCAAGAAACTACGCTGTTCGGCGTAATGTCCTTAAGCTCCCATACAGGTCACGTGACTCTGCAGACAAACTACCCCGTAGCTCTGGGAGCTGCGGACACACGGGCAAGAGATGTTCCACCGTTTCCAACGACTCCCCACAGCGTCGACGACGGGCATCAAAATAAACCTCATTCACGAAACGTAAACAAACAACATTTTCTATTTATGTTCTATACAAATTACGTAATACGTAAGGCTGTCACGGGATACGTATTTTTCACTATTTTATCAATATTATGACGTGGATAAATATGTTTATTTACAATTAGTGAATGAGGTTCATTTCGCAGGCCATTTTTAGCGGCCCCCGTAAGGGGAAAAAGCCGCTATTAGGTTTGTGCAAAATATCCGTCTGTCCGTCTGTCCGTCTGTCACACTCAGGGCGCCGAAACTAGAAGAGATACGAAAAATATTTTTTCACCATTAAATGCGGCTTGAAAAGTTTAGGTGCAATGGCTACTTTTAGTTTTCTAAACGCAAACCATTTAATTTATAAAATTAATTATGCAAGCGATTTTTTAATAACAAAACACCAATTCTAAAACAATTACGTAAATGTAAGGGAGGAAATGTTACTATAAGAAATGCTCTAGACATGCAGATGTCACGCACATTTTTTAAAATGAACTTTTAGCAGCGGCTTTCGTGTACTAGCGTAAAGACCGGAAATGACATGATTCTAAACTAATTTCTTAAATTTAAAAAAAAAATCAGATTTTTAAAAATAAAATTGTATAATGCCCCCATTAAAATGAAACTAACATATTTTTGTGCGTTTTGTCTGTTGGTTTGTCTGTCCGTCACGGTTAGAAAAAAACACTAAAGGCTTTTGAAAATATGATTTAACCTTTACTGTTCTTTCAGAAATATTGCGATAGTTTAAGGATGGGAGCATACAGGAATTGAGCCAGGGACTTAGAAGGAACATCCGAAACATCTTGCGAATAGGCGGATCTGACAGGGATCCGACTTCGACGGGGGCCGCCTCTGAGTTTGTGTATCACATAAACTCTCTTTGTAATCTTGTTTATTTCTAGAATCTTCTTAGATTTTGTGAGGATGTTTGCCTCAAACAGCTGCCCTAATGGGGTTTGCTTTTTGCCAATGACCTTACCAGCAGCATTTAGGATTCTCTGGAGTTTATTTTTATTCTTAGTGCTTAGATTGCCATACCAGGCAGTGATATTAAAATGTAAGATATTGCCGATGTGAGCGTGATAAAACATAGCCAAGGCCTTTTCGCTAATATTAAAAGAGGACAGTTTTCTCAGTAATCGTAGTCTTTGCTGCCCTTTTTTGCTGATATAATCTGTGTTTGCTGTAAAATTTAATTTATTGTCTAGGATAGTACCAAGGTATTTAAAAGTTTGCACTATTTCAATGGTCTCTCCAGCTACAGTTAAAATATCATTTTTCTTCTTTTCCCTACGAAAATCGATAATCATTTCTTTGGTTTTTTTCACATTTAATAATAAAAAATTATCTTTACAGAACTTTTCAATCTGGTCTATTTCTTTTTAACACTCGTTTACGTCTGAACTCTCTGAGAGCAGGGCAAGAAGAGCCGCATCATCAGCGAATTTTGTGAAAGAGCAAAAAGGACTATGGGATTGAAAGTCATTGGTGTACAAAATGAACCATAATGGCGATGTCACAGCCCCCTGGGGCGCCCCTGTGTTAACTATGCGTGCATTTGATATAACATTGTTTACCCTAACCCTCTGAGGTCTCTGGGTAAAAAATTCATTAGCCCACAGGATGATATATGGACTAATCATCAATGCTTTCATTTTGCATACAAAATGCATACATTCATAATTTTAATTAAGAAAGTAAAACATTAAGAGAATTGTAAATTCATTCAATATACCTAGAAAAAAAAAATTACCAGAATTTTAGTTTAGCAAATTTTAAATCAATGGTTTGAAAGAATGAATAAATTGACAAGTGAAATACTGATGACGTAATTCTCACATAACGTTTGTAAATTAACGTATAGGATACAATATTTGTTTCTGGACATTCACAACTATGTACTATTGTTATAGACAGGGACATAAAATTTGAAGCGTAAAAAATGTAAATCATCTTTTTTAATATCACACATACTACGTATGCAGACAAGTGATTTTACACTATTGTAGATAATTACCACACACTTTAACGTATTGTTTACTTTTCTCTTTCAACGAATTTCTTGCAAAAATATCGATACGCGGAATTGTTGTTTTTAAGCATTTATATAACTTGATTTTTTTCTGGAAAAATTTCGTAAACTTCTAATGAGCTTTGTCTCTAAAAATATATACACTAGCCCAGGGTTTCCCAAATTGTGTTCCGCGGAACCCTGGTGTCCCGTGAGGCCTGAAATAAGTGTTCCACAAACTACTGGAGTAATTAACTACTAGACCACCATGTAAATTAATATCTTTAATAAAATAAGCAACGCGTTCCGCTAAATACTCAGAATATGTGAAGTGTTCACTTATGGAAATAGTTTGGGAAACTCTGCACTATAAACAAAGAATAATGTAGCAAGTTTTCAAGGACAGACTTTTGTTGTCTTAAGATTTCTTTCAAATTTTTTTGAAGCGTGTTCGAGAGGCTAAGTACGCTTGACTTGGCTTGGCTACCTATGAAGGGGTCTCGAGATTGAATTGGGCCACACGCTATGAGAATGCTATAACTATATAGGTAGTGCTATATTAAAGTTATAACAAAGTAAACATGGAATTGATCCCAAAAAATTAATTTTAAAAATAAATAATTTCATTCAACCGTCAAACTATAATCTTCATACTGTAGCTACATCACATTTCTTTAACAATATGGATTTTCATAATAATTGATTTATGAGAACCTCGGGCGTTAGCGCTCATTTTTTAACTCGTATTGGCGTTCCTCCAAATTTTCAAAAAAAACAAGTTAGTATTAATAATTTGGGTCAAATTAATCAATATTAATGATCAATATTTATAATTAGTTGCTGACGAATGGAAAATACGAAGTAAACTTGAATTCCTGTAGCTGTGTCTACGTTTCTAAGTTTGTCGATAAATCTTGTTGATCGAAGTCGAATTCTGGTCACTTATTCTGTACCAAATATTATGATGCAAACCAACCCAATAAAAAACATGAAGCATCACATTTTAAATAAATTTTACACAAGCTTTCTCTTATAAATCACAAGTTGTTGCATTTATTACAAGAGGTTTGCATAAGAGAAACTTATCTTACCTCTAAAATACTTGGTATGCTAGTCGGCAAAGATTGGTGTCTTGTTATCAAAATGGCGTTATATTTTTATTTCTGCTTCATGAATTCGTTACTAATGACGCACTGGGGTTCTGCAATAGCTGCTATGGTGCCGTAACATTATCTTCGCTTTTCTAAACCTTGTTTTGCTTGAGAGACATTCTCACTAGTTGTTTAATAGCCTATATATCACCCACGATAACATACATGATAGCGTATTGGCGTGCTTGTTTTTCAATTACTTCATGACAAAAATAATATCTACGATTTCGCACGGCTAATATAGTGGCATGCATTAATTTTCATAAATTAAAACCGCTATTAATATTTATACAGCAACAATATCAAAAGGAGATAATTCTGTTTGTGTTATGTCTGAATACCAATATAAATAACAATAACGAAAATCCAATGGTATCAGGTGACCCCTGGCAAATTTTATTTGACCTCCAAAGGAGTCAGATCAACAGGTTCAGAAACCTTGTTCTAGGAAAACAAAGCAATGTGTAAGATCGATAAAATTTACCAAAAAATGTTATTTTATTCGCAATTTATACAAATTGAATGGGGTCCATTCATCAAATGTAAATACACAAATTTAGCCACGTCATTATATTGATAAAATAGTGAAAAATACGGATCACATGACACCCTTACAAATTGCGTAATTTGTATAGAACATATAGAGAAAATGGTGTTTGTTTACGTTTGGTGAATGGACCCCATTGGTATCTAACATTTTATTATCTATTACTTTTATTATTCCTTCCGCTTACGCATTTATTAACACTTTGTTTTGTGGCTGTAACTTTCTTACGGTCATTTTAGAGAATTTAGTTAATGATAATGTGTAGAACGATTTAAAGAATAATATATTTATTTCTTCAAGTATTATTCTGCTCTAAAGTAAAAATTGTAAATTCTACAAAGCGTAACAATGATGTAAATGAATATAAGGAAATATTAAAAGTGTAAATGTGTGCTAGGTTATTTAAGCGGCCCATTTAAGGGGAAAAGCCGCTATTAGGTTTTTGCAAAATATTTTTCTGTACGTCTGTCTGTCTGTCACACTCATATCTCGAAAACTAGAAGAAAAATAAAAAAAAAATATTATTTCATCATGCGATGCAGCTTGAAAAGTTTAGGTGCAACGGCTACTTTTGGTTTTCTAAAAGCAAATTGTTTAATTTATAAAATTAATTATGCACGCGATTTTTTTTTAAATACACCAATTCGAAAACAATTCATTTTAATGCATGCGCAGAGCGCTATATAATCTAATTTGTGAGGCACTTGTCGTGGTGGACTCGCTAAACCCCAGTATGAGTGAAGCGGGTTGAGAGGCTTTATCGGACGGACTGATGGTAACAAATGAACAGGGCGCTGGCATGGGCGGAATGTCCACTCGGAAAACTGACAGCGTCAGCCGGACCGATCGGTTTGGTGCTGGAGCGGGCAGCTCTCTCATAGGACACCCAAGACCACAACAACAAAAATCCAATGGTCTCAGGCGACCCCTGGCAAATTTTATTCGACCTCCAAAGGATAAAACCTTTCCTTGGTCAAGAGGTCCATAAAAAGGGAAAAGTTATCGGACCTATAAGGACATCGTATCAGGGAGAAGGTTTTCCGTGCTGCGCTCAGTAAAAACAACTCTTCTAGAGTCTGGTGTCGAACCTTGAGCCCTTTTCATAGGTAAACAAGCCAAGTCTACAAAGTGGTCCACTAAGGCAGGTAAAGGTAGGTTTCAATATTTTAAGAAAGAATATCAGAATGAATTTCAATCATAGGCAAATGAAAGAGAAGAATGGAGAAAGATGGTTGACATATATTGTGTGGTGCCCTACGGTTCAGCAGACCAAGGAATAGGCGAAAGTGAGGGTGAAGTTACATGTGAACCTGACCTGACTGTCACATAATGATTATCTTATTGATCTAATTGTTTTCTAAATTGTCAATTTCTTATTCAAAGCCTCAAGAAAAACGTCTCTATAAAAACTTCATTTACTTAAGTGTTTTCATTATGGTTAATCAGCTACAGTTCACGCGATAATATGAAAAATAACTTGTTAATTGTTGTTGCTTTAAATTATACTAGTCGACGGGCGGCATAGCATACGCCGCTATTTTGCAGGGCTGGCCTTAAGCACTGCAACATTTGCGACCATAGTGGGTCACGCACTTTCTTTGGACCCGTGCTAATTTTTAGGTGTATACATTATTAAATTAAACCATTTTATAACATATAACAGATTTCCCGCGGCCTCTTGATTTACCAGGAGCCCCTGGAAATCTCCTGAAGCGTTATTAAATAGAGGCCTAAGAAAAAGTCCTGGAAATCTCCGGAAATTATTAAAATCTTTTGTAAAGTAAAAGTAAAGTAAAAAAAAAAATCCGGAAATATGTATATACTAGTCGACCGGCGGCATAGCATACGCCGCTATTGACCAGGGCAAAAAGCAAATTTGAATGTTAATTTGATTAAATGGACTATAATTAGTATGTTCATGTGCTAAAGCATAATGCAAGATTTGGGAACAAGAACAGGTCCCAAAAATATGGAAACTGGGTTATCTAGTTAAACTACCCAAAAAAGGTGACCTTACCCAATGCAACAACTGGCGAGGAATCATGTTACTGTCAACCCTTAGCAAGGTCTTAACTAGGATAATATTAGAACGCCTGAAAGATGCTCTAGATAAAAGACTAAGACCAGTACAGGCTGGATTCCGTAAGGAGAAATCATGCACTGACCACATTGCTACACTACGTATTATCATAGAACAATCTATCGAGTGGCAATCTCCTCTGTACATGACCTTTGTTGAATCCAAAAAGCCTTTGACAGTATTGACATAGACATAATCTGGAGACTGATGAATCACTACGGAATCCCAACAAAATTCACCAATATCATTAAACAGTTATACGATGACTCATCTTGTCAAGTAATACACAATGGTAAGCTGACCAACCCTTTTCAAGTAAAAACAGGAGTAAGACAGGGATGTATGCTTTCGCCCTTGATATTCTTACTGGTGATTGATTGGGTCTTGAGGCAGACAGTCTTAAATAATAAAAGCGGCATACAGTGGACACTAAAACAGCAATTAGAAGACCTGGATTTCGCCGATGACATCTGCCTTCTCTCCCATACGCAACAAAATGCTCAGATCAAACTCACCAGACTCAGAAATAGCAAAAAGGACTGGACTTCTAATCAATAAAAAGAAAACAGAAGTTATGAGGATCAACAATAGACAAGAGAACCCAATCATGCTACAGGGAGAAAACATCCTTGATACAGACCACTTCACCTATCTCGGAAGCAGAGTTAGCAAAGACGGTGGAGCTGATGATGATATACTGATTCGAATAAATAAAGCTGGGTTTGCCTTCTCAACTCTTCAAACAATCTGGCGCTCCAAGGCAATATCTCTACATAACAAGATAAGAATCTATAATACTAACGTTAAGTCTGTTCTCCTTTACGGTTCAGAAACTTGGAGAGTCACTAAAAGAAATACGGAAAAGCTCCAAACTTTTGTTAACAGATGCCTACGCCGGATATTAGGAATTAGGTGGCCAGAAAAGATTACCACTACCAATTTGTGGAACAAAACTAGACAAAAGCCCATAGCACAAGACATTACAAAACGAAAATGGAGCTGGATAGGACACACCCTGCGGAAACCAGCTACCAATGTTGCAAGGCAGGCTCTTGACTGGAATCCACAAGGAAAGAGGAAAGTATGCAGACCCAAGCAAACCTGGAAGAAGTCAGTCATCAGTGAAGCTGAGGGTACTGGAATGACATGGGAGCAGATGAAGAAAGCTGCTCAGAACCGAGTTCGGTGGAGAGGCGTGGTTGCGGCCCTATGCTCCCCTGGGAGTACACAGGATTAAGTCAAGTAAGTCAAGTCATGTGCTAAAGCATAAAACTATCTCTGCGAAGAGAAGTTCTATAATCTTAGAGTTGAATTCGAGTTTTAGATCTAGATCTAGATCTCGGAATAGAGAGATGAGTTACCTTTCGAAATCATGTCTAATGAACAAATGTGCGTAATTTGTGATATTAATTAAAGTAGGCCTACTTCTAAAGTGAAACCTGAGAGTATACTCTATCTGTGTATTGTTGTTCTAGTTTTAATAGTCTTACGACACAATAATCTGGAAATACTTTTATTTTATGACAAAAATTGAGAAGAAGAGAATTATATAAACACCACTTTCATTCACAAAATAGTGCGGATTGGGATGCACCAATTTCCATTCACACCGTGCTGCGCCATGGGATCTTCCCATTTACTTGTTGTTGTTGCTTACTCGGCTGAACTTTTGAACTTGTCTTTTGAGAAATATATATATAGATAGAAAGATAAATATCCGGAAATGCAAGTGAGATAAAAAGGAACAAGCCAGTGAAATTATTATTTTAACGTAGTTTGTGATATTAATTAAAGTAGGCCTACTTCTAAAGTCAAACCTGAGAGTAGACTTTATCTGTGTATTGTCGTTCTAGCTTCAAGAGTCTTACGAAACAATATAATCTGTAAATACTTACTTAATATTATGACAAATTGAGAAGAAGAGAATTATATACACCATTTTCATTCACAAAATGCTCCTCTATGCTATGCTATGCTATTTTGTGAATGAAAATAGTGCGGATTTGGATACACCATTTTCCATTCACACCATTCTGCGTCATGGGATATTCCCTATTTACATGTTGTTGTTTGAACTTTTGAACTTGTGACTTAGAGAGTTATATATATAGATTCCGATTATATTCATATGAAATATATTTTTTTATCTTTAAAAGAAAAGTAAATATTTTTTTGTAAATGTAGTAGTTAGTATGACAAAACTTACTGAACTTAGCAATACAATGATGTCGGATTTTCAATATCTTTTCAAGTTTACGAGATCTAAACGGGACAGACGAACGTGCGGACTGACAAACCACACAATACTAATAGCGTCTTGCCTCCTTTTGGGGACCGCTAAAAAAAACAAAAACTTTCGGTGCGACTATTTCCAATTACACAAATTCTTTCTTTTACCCAGTTGTAATAAAAACTATTACAAGGTTTATTCAAATATTTTTTTTTTATTTTCTACTTGGTTTAGGGGATTTTTTTATACCGTATTTTGTTTATTTTTTGTTCTACGTTGTTGTTCTCAAATTGCAATGGTAGGGCAAGTAGTCGCTTTACAGCTACACCAGATAAAGAGATCATACAATGTCCATGTATTGACCATCCTGATGAGATCAAAATCAATGACTCACACATATTTGGCACCAACTCAGGTGCAGAAGCTGCCGGAGGAAATCAGAGTAATACTCCAAATGCTCAAGGGACTCTACTCCTAATCCCTTAATACTTTAATTAAGACAGGGAATGTTGGAATCAGAGTACCCCTCCACTTGATTCGATGATTCGCCGACTAGGATGGCTCATTCCACAGAAAAATGTAGTCTGTATCAAACGAATAATCTCGTGTTGGTTTAACATACTTTCGAACATTTTGTATATATTTCTTATAGCGATGCTATATGTCTTATGTAGATCATATATTTTTCATTATAAAGTAAATAATGTGAATGACACTAAATCGAACAATAACTGCCAATTAAATAAAGCTACAAACTGAAGAGGTTAGAAAATTTTATTCTACAAATATACCATAATATCTGTACACCTTAGATGACAACGTCATGTTTTTATTTATATCGAAAAAATCAAATGATATGCCTTTAAACCTCAACGTAGAAAACTATGCATATATGTACGGGTTGATCAATGAAACAAAAATTTACGAGGCTTTCATTTGTTCCTAACAGTAATTTTTATATATCAGTGGAAGTTAGTGATCCTTTTTTTTCCTGTTTGCCTTTTTCCTCTTATAAAAGTATACACCAGGATGCTACGTGTGACGTGGTTGGCGCGAAATACTACATACACTAGATTTTGTTATTTAAAATGAATTGACAATACGCAATGAAGCAACATTGTTAGAAATGACTACTTTAATACATTAAGATGTGATTAAGGTTGTTGGTAGTTTTTTTTATCATAGCTTGATATATTGGCGCTAAAAAACAATACAGCCAGTCTGTCGACCAGAACTTTTTGCCTAACAATAACAAATAATGTGAATTTATGGTAATTATGTATTTTTTCGAGAAAATAAATTTAAATATATAGACAAAAATTCCTTTTTGTTTTGATATACATTTATTTATTTAATACAAACACATCTAATATCAATTTTTTAAATTAAGTATTCAAAAATGTATTTAACGAATAGCATATTTAACGCCGAACCAAATATTTATATATGTATGAAAAACTGTATGTAAATGAGACGGAGTACAAAAAAATTGGTCCATTTTATTATATACTTCGATCACAATTGCTAAATTCCAAATACATTAAAAAAAAGTAACAGAAAGCAGTTTCTTGCTGAGTTAACAATGCAAAATAATTATAACATTGATATAAAATACAATTAGGCTGCTTTGGTGTAAATTTACAAAACAATAATTGAGAGTAATAAAAAGAATAAGTAGGGAAAATCCTCTAAACTACCACAATAACATGATGCCATTAAATTACAAAAACAAAAAAAAAAAAAGACGGAGCTCTTTCGAGGTTTAGAAATGCAGCTGTGCAACTAAAAGATATTGATGCCCTTAAACAAATTATTTAGTATTCAAAACAAAGTGCATTTAAGAGTTTCTAAAACAATTAAGTGTGACATTAATATAGGACACCTTCCCTCCCTCTTTCTCATCATCAAACAAAAAGGTTTGGGGAAGAGCGTTAGGAATGCATTACACTAATATTTACAGTGCACAATTCATCATAAAAAACTGTTAAGTAGGATACTATTTTTTTTGGTAAAGAAGATTGAAAAGCACAAGAATATAATGCGTGTTTTGTAATGGGCTTTATCCTTTATCCTCTAGACCTCTTATGAGTTATTAGAGCCATGACTTCTACAGCTTAGTTACTCAAAAATCATTGCAATGGCGTTTATACGCACAGCATGAGCTGCCAACTGTTGAGAAGGCAGCGTGACGTAGTTAACCTGAAATGTTTCTCCCCATATGTTATGTAATATGATATCTGGAAGCTGATCTTTTCCGTTCCATTTCACCATACTTAGTTTTACTCGTGGGTCGCACACAACATCGCGAAGGAATCTTCCTTTAGAGGGTTCCGTCGACGTGTCGTGTACCACTGCTTTCCAACAGTCGAATGTGTATGAAACATTTTCTGTTTGCCTTTTATGAGTTGTGTTGGAGGAAGTTCCGAGTATCATCCATCCAACTGGACCTGAAGCCATTCCGGCAGTTACCGCAGCAGTTTCTATAGCCCCAACTCCTGCCGCAGTACTTCCGGCGACAGCTGCGCCAGTCGCTGCACCAGCTAATACACCGCCAGCACCTGCTCCAGCAGCTGCAGCAGTTGTAGCACCAGAGATAGCACCAGCTGTAGCCGCTGCTGCCGTGGTAGCTGCAGATGCAGCCTCTACTGCACCCGCAGCAAGTGGTGCTGCCGCTCCGCCGGTAACAACAATAGCAGCTACTCCTGCGACAGCTACCACCATCTTCTGATATTTTCTATAAAGAAATGTTTTCAATAAACATTATAAGTAATGTAATATGTAATGTAATATCCAATACTTGCAGGTTTAATTCTCATGATTTCTTTTATCATTTATAACATCAAACATATTTAATTCATGATTTTTTTTACTAAAACCTAGAAAAAAAAATAATCACATTTTTATCATAAGCGTGAAGTAAAAATTACTGTAGTCATAAAAATCATTTCAAAGAAAATAAAAATGTAAATGTTTTCATTTATTTTATTAACATTAACTATATATTTTTTTTTTTGCATTTTTGTATAATTTATTTTTTTTTAACACTCAGTAACATATTTTAAAATTCAACACATTTTCAAATTGCATGTGTTAGATTTTGACTGGAATAAATTGGGATCCCTCAGATCTTTTTTTTTTTTTATCTACCTAGACAAGTGGTCTTCAAGCTTTTTCAAACTGCCGCTCTTTTTTTTTTTTTTTGTATTTACTTTAAAAATCCACCAGCTCCCACTAACAAGAAAAATACTAATAAAGAAGCGTGAGAAGGCAATTTTGAAAGAAAAAAATAGGTTAATTAATTACTTGTCACGCAGTCAATAATAAACAGTTTATTCATCCTATACTCTTAAGCGAGCAATTCTTGTATATCCTATACTATTAAGCGAACGATTCTTGTATATATAGAAGACTTAAAAGTAAAGTAACAATTATACACATGACACATAATTTTGAAATACAAAAAAAAATACTCAGAAAGACACAAAGATAAAGACACACTACTCGGCCCATATGCTAGGACAAATTGTACAAAAGCTCTTTCTTCCCTAGCGCTATTAGAGCATGGAATAAGTTGCGAGCCAGGAAAACCAGTGACTCGACAGAATTTAAGTCACTGGTTAATATGCATGACTGAATGTACAACGCGTAGGACGTAATTATCTTCTTTTTTGAAGTAAAGTCTGTAACATATAAGATAAGAATCTACACTCCGAATGTGTAGAAAAAATATATACAATAATGAAGAATAGTTGCACTAGTTAGCATTTAGTTAAAAATTTATGTTTTAAATCTTAATTTCATTTTATTTATACCAGTGATGCTCGCCCTAATTAGACCTGCGGGCAATTTTTAACTTTCGAAACGTGTGTCGCGGGCCACATCAACAAAAAGTACAATAAATGAAACCAAAATTCACCTGAAACTATTTGAAACTATTGGATCTACTACTTACATTAATTAATTGTCTATCATTTTTTACGCGTCTTAAAATGGTTTCATTTCACTGCTTAAAATGTAAGCAACATTTTAGCTACCGTTACCAACTAGGCGGCTCTAGGCCTACTTATTTTCTGTCTGTTTTTTTGGTAAATATTCCCATCGGTCCACCCATCTGTAGTCGTACTTTAACCAATCTTTTATACGCAGCTCAATCCAAGAAGGCATTCATATTTGTTTTATAATACCGCTGTATATGTTGTTTTTTTTTTTAAACAGCCGGACTTTCTTTACAAAACAAATATGTTGGCTTCCACAAAATAGATCCATTCACTTTTCCTGCTAGATTCTACATTCAGATCAGACATTTAGATTTTACAAACTCATAATCGCTCCCTCGTTAAAGGTCATGGTACCAATCCATCAGAGAAAAAGTGAGGGCCCTAACTAAGGTAAAGATACATTTACAACTATTTTTAAAAGGGGGGGGAGGACTTTCTACTTTTTGTGCGTGTGCTTCGGCGGGCCGGATGGAACCACATCGCGGGCCGGTTCTGGCCCTCGGGCCGTACTTTGGGCATCACTGATTTATACTAAATTAACATTGCAGCAATGATTTTATTAGATATCATTTTTGAAAAAAAAGTCTATATAAATGACAAAAAGTTTGACAGCTATTTCGGTAGAATTTCTGTTCAGTTAAAAAAAAGTATTTAAACGCTACAGGCCTTAAACAACTCTGCTGACGAATTTAGTAATACATAAATAATTGTAAGTATTTCATTAACAAACTTACTTATTACTTATTTCACTTTTGTCCTCAATTTCTTGTTGCAATCTAATTGTTTGCTAGCTCAAGGTTTATATATATATATATATACACAACACGAACAATTTGCATATTAGGCTTTGAGCAGAATTTTTCGAAATATTATATGACGTATTCAAAGTTAAAAATAGATTCCTCTATCGATTAAAGTTTCCTCGGGAAATGTTATAATGTTTTAATTCCAAGACAAGATCCAAAATGAAAGCTTTATTTCTCGAAACATGCATTTTTTGAAAAATAAATATTACCTGGTAAGAATGCATTCAAGAAACGATTTAATCTGATTTCACTTGGAAGTCTAGACATCCCTATCTAATCTTAACTTATATGATACAAAAAAGAAGATGATTACGTCTAACGCGTCCTGCATTTAGTCATGCATATTAACCAAGACTCAAATTCTGCCAAGTCACTGGTTTTCCTGGCTAGCTGAGACAACTCATTCCATGCTCTAATAGCTCTAGGGAAGAAGGAGTATTTGTACAAATTTGTCCTAGCATATGGGATAAACATTATATTATTATCTTTGTGTCTTTCTGAGTATTTTATTACATTTGGTTTTTATATTTGAAGATTATGGTTCAGTATTTTATGTATAATTGCTAATTTACTTTTCAGTCTTCTATCCTGAAGTCTTTCTAAATTTAGTGTAAAAGATGTCGTAGATCAACCCTGAGGAAAAATAAGGAGCTGGCTACCCTTAAACAATTTGCAGCACACAGGGCTACACCCTGTCAAAGTCTCTGAAGCTGCTGATCCCAAACTGTATACACTTCCTTTGCAAAGAATCACATAAGAAGCTTTTAATTTGATAACTCATGCCACCGATGTGCCCTTGAACTGTTTCTAAAATTTCTTCTAATAATATCAGTTGTAGGTGTGTGTATAAAAGTTTGCACAACTACAACGGCTGGTACAATGTTTTACCTGTAGTGTTTTCCGTATATTGATATAAGTTTAGAGATATTGTAAGACGCTCACAGGCCAGCATCTTTTCTATATGATGTTGAAGAGGGATTTTTCAGAACTTTATCTTTGAGTGTTCGAAAGTTTTTCAAATCTGTATCTATTTTGTCAGGGTGGCATTGTCTCAGATGATCTTCCAGCATAATTGGCTTCGTATCATAATAAAAAAAAGCACTTAGGCTATTGCTTGTTTTTAAATAATTAACGCTGGACAGTCTACATTTCTTTTTGTAAACATGTGTAACATGTAGACAAAATTAAGCTTTTTTAAAAATAAGATTTGAGACTAAATACAACAATTCTTTGGTTTGAATAGCAGGATGAATATTCACCAAGGTATAAATCACATGCTAGTCTATAAAATAATTACGTTAACCGTTAAAGGAATGTAAAAATTGAAGTCACAATTTGCTAAAATAAAATTTATTATCGTAGACCCCCTCGGACATCTCATAGACCCACAATTTATTTTTTTCACTTTCGTAGACCTCTGGTGGTCTATATAGACAACTTTGGGAATCACTGCTTGATATCATAATGGTTCTTGAAATGATAGGAAGGCGTTTAGACGCACTAAAATTCAACTTTCCAGCCTTGTCAAAAATTTACAGAGTTTATAAATCTTTTAACAGACCTTGTAAAGAGACAAATGATACAAAGTACTGTAGTATCTTTTATCACAGCACACCTAACATAGATCTCTGAAGTTATAAGATATTTTAACATTAGCAATTGTATCGTTCAAAAGACAGACATTTTTACGATTTTTCTCTGCAATAGTAACCAAAGCTGATGGTGTTGAGCTCAGGGATTGGGTAACGCAGTTAAAATTCTTGAATTTATAAAGTAGTACAGACAATATTTAAGGAAAACCAAACAAACGCAATGTTAATAAATGAGTACATTGTTCATTTAAACTATATGGTTAAAATTCAGAAAATACTTTCTACATGACATTTTAGCTAGTCTTTAAATTAATTGGTTTTCTTTTGACGTCACTTTTACCATTCGATGAGGTGGTTAATTAATCATACCGGAGAATCATTAAAATAGCTATAAATAACTCTCTTGAGCGCTCATCATACTACTGTTACAAACTATGAAAAAACGATTTGATAAATTTGTAACGGTGATTGAAGTTCTATATCATCACTCTGAAAATACAGACACTAGATGCACAGTTCAAATACCATTTCCAGTTTTCTGTGAATACATGTATACCTCTTATTGGCAATTATTGCTTTACATTTTGGGCAGATGTATAAGGGCAGCACAACCCATTCTAAATATCTCTTCCCTAATGCCATCAGAGCATGGGACGGGTAGTCCGATTCAACCAATGAGAAAAGCTGGCTGGACAATGTAAACGAATGGATCGGTCGCTCTCTTGATATGACAGCTAAGAACAGCTGCTGACCAGGGAAAAATGGAGGGATGACGTTTCGAAAATGGGACAGACGAGATGTAGCTGGAGCTTATTTTGTGAAACTTTGGATCTGGTATGGAAGTCTAAGAAAAACCTTTCGGTGCATCGGGAATTCATAATCGTCACACCACTTAGTACATTGTGAATTTCCTGTCAATGTCTGAAACTTTTTTTCAGCAATCACCTTGTTGCTTAATTACGCCTTAAAGTATCGATTATTGCATAAATACTTCTCAAGAACTTGTGGACAAAGCAAAAGAAGCAGCGTAAGTCGACAGAGTAAACATTGGCTACTGTTGATTTTTTTATGTGTCACAGACGGTCATAAATAAATGTCTAGCACAAAATGTATAGCTTTTAAATTGTATATTGTTATTGTGTTGTAGTTAAAATGTAGGCTACTTGCGTTTCCTGAGATTTTAATAATATAATATAGAGTCTATGATTTATATCCGGTTCATTTGCAAATCTTTATAAAAAAAAAAAACATTTTAAGAGCTTATCAATCATCAAACCTAGATCTAAATTTTCTCTGTAAATATTTTCCTTTTTTTTTTTACGATGATACATTTATAAATTTACTAAAGTGTACTTTAAAAGGCAACATGTTTCAAAGTAATGGACCAGAAGTACTAATAGAAAAAGGGTTAGCAGAAATAAGCAAATAACCAGTGATAGAGATAGATATACAGATAAAAAAAAAGCAATGAAGATAGCAGAAAAAAAACTACCAAACTGCTTGCTTTGTAGAGGCAGACATACAGTTAACAGAGAGTCCCTCCATTTTTCCCCAGTCAACAGCTGCTCTAACGTAGTATGTTATCAAGAGAGAGACCGGTCCATTCTGTATTATATAACATAAGATAATATAAGTTTGTAACAATATGAAAACTTTTTTTTTATATTGCGACAGTCCATAATAATGATATGTGTGTAGTAGTAGCCGTGCTCTTTAGAATTCTTAGATTTTTATGCTGTCTAGCGTTGTTTAGTGAATATTGGTACTTCAAATAAGCAAACATCTTTCAACTACTTGATACTAGAAATTTACATACGCGTACGTTACGCAGTTTCCCAAGTACTTTTTTAAAAATCTGTTTCACTCTATTTTTAAAAATGAGCTTAACGCTCTATTCCGACTCTCGAGAAAATATTATATAGCGTAACTCTCCATTCACGTTTCCTTTTTTAGCGGCCCCCGTAAGGGGAAAAAGCCGCTATTAGGTTTGTGCAAAGTGTCCGTCTGTCCGTCTGTCCGTCTGTCCGTCTGTCCGTCTGTCCGTCTGTCCGTCTGTCCGTCTGTCCGTCTGTCCGTCTGTCACACTCAGGGTGCCGAAACTAGAAGAGATACGAAAAATATTTTTTCACCATTAAATGCGGCTTGAAAAGTTTAGGTGCAACGGCTACTTTTAGTTTTCTAAAAGCAAACCGTTTAATTTATAAAAATTATTTTGCAAGTGATTTTTTAATAATAAAACACCAATTGTGAAGCAATTACGTAAATCTAAGGGAGGAAATGTTACTATATGAAATGCTCTGGGCATGTAGATATCACGCACATTTT
>JADKLZ010000104.1:36969112-36998096 GCA_021533235.1 Biomphalaria straminea | reverse complement strand
TCTGTCAGACTCAGAGCGCCAAAACTAGAAGAGATACGAAAAATATTATTTCACCATTAAATGCGGCTTGAAAAGTTTAGGTGCAACGGCTACTTTTAGTTTTCTAAAAGCAAACCGTTTAATTTATAAAATTAATTATGCAAGCGATTTTTTAATAACAAAACACCAATTCTAAAATAATTACGTAAATGTAAGGGAGGAAATGTTACTTTAAGAAATACGTAAGGCATATAGAGTTCACGCACATTTTTTAAAATGATTTTTTAGCAGCGGCTTTCGTGTACTAGCGTAAAGCCCGGAAATGACATGATTCTAAACTAATTTCTTAAATTTTTAAAAAAATCAGATTTTTTAAAATAAAATTGTTTAATACACCCATTATGATGTAACTAACATATTTTTGTGCGTTTTGTCTGTTGGTTGGTCTGTCCGTCACGGTTAGAAAAAAACACTAAAGGCTTTTGAAAATATGATTTAACCTTTACTGTTCGTTCAGAAATATTGCGATAGTTTAAGGATGGGAGCATACTGGAATTGAGCCAGGGACTTAGAAGGAACATCCAAAACATCTTGCGAATAGGCGGATTTGACAGGGATCCGACTCCGACGGGGGCCGCCTCTGAGTTTGTGTATTACACAAACTCTCTTTGTAATCTTGTTTATTTTTTTAAATGCTTATGTATTGTTCATCCTGTATGGGAACGTCATTGGTTTAGTAGTGTGGAAACGCAAATATAAATTTGTATAAGATTTGTGATTTCTACGATTTAAGTGTATGCACTGTGACCTATGCTTTGGGAGACATGCATGTCGTCAGTAACGGAAATGAGGGATATTTGGCTGAGTGGTGAAAACCTACCAAGGTGTTTGAGCTCTATCATGACTAGAGCAGTAATGTGTTAACTGAGCGCCTAAAGGCAGCATGAAAAACTTTTTCTAGATACACACTCCCCACTAGTCCAGAAAAGCGCGCAATGCATGCAGAAAGCATAAAAGATGAAATACACAAAAACATTCTTTTAATCAAAAAAGAGTCTAAGCGAGGCTCGTCAATGATGGCTGAGAAGATTCTAGAAATAGCAAACCAAGATCATATCACTAATAGAGAAAGTCCACTCGTGGGCACTATTGAAGTGGTCACCAGCCAACTATTGCGGCGTACATCTCACATTATGCGAAACATGTACCCAAAAGCAAACCAAAGAAATAAAGGGCCGGCTACAATTACAAACATGAAAACAGGGCCGTTGTGGTTTGTTTTTTTTAAGCTTTTATATAGCGAAGCCCCTAAGACAATCCTTCTCAGACAGGTTAGTAAAAATAGCTTAAATTAAATTAATAACTCCCCTGCGCATGTCATAGTATGAAAACGCCACTACACAAAAGTAATTGAACCACAGCGAGCCAAAGCAAAAGAAGAATATAAAAATAATTTAAAAATAAATTATAAAACGTATATAAAGTTTAATTGTATCGTTTATTTTGAATTAATTTTGTAACTAATTGGTAAAAATGTATGGGATTGGGAAATTGTTTGTTGAGTAGTGCAATTTCATGCTTTTAGCTTTCTCTATACGCTAGGTCCTATCAATTGTCAGGACTAGTTGATGTGTGTGTGTGAAAGGGGGGGGGGTAGAGGTATCTGGGAGGAAGTCTCAGTAACGGCTTTTTAGAAGAGTCTAAAAAAAAAAGCAGTATCCTTGCCATGCTTGTAAATTTATTTATTTTACATTACCGTGGTGTAGCTAATCTCCATGTTTTTAAAAAAAACATATATTAACTCAGTCTGTCCGTATGTCTGTCTGGTAAAATGTTTGAACATTTTTTTTCTCCCATTTCCTATTCTCTGATCCATTTTTAAACTATGCACAATTATTCATTAAACCTGACGATACACGAATCAATAAAAAATATTAAACAAATAGGCGTAGTTAAATTAATTGTTGCTGATTAATTATTTTGTTTGATTTCGAAAATGAGAGATCAATGCATACATGGATTTAATCCCCTTTAATCCGTTTTCTTCTCACACTTCCCATTCTCGAATCAAATTGAAATTTTGCTTAGTTATTCCTAATCCATAGCAATACACGAATCAATCCAAATAATTTACCAGTTAGATAATCCTATAGTATTAATTTATTCATTTTGTTCTAAGTAGCTGAAAGGGGCGCGGTGGCTTAGCGGCAAAGCGCTTGGCTTCCGAACCGAGGTCTGGGGTTCAAATCCATGTGAAGACAGCGATTTTAATTTCCGGATCGTCTGGCGTCTCTGAGTCCACCCAGCTCTAATGGGTACCTGACGTTAGATGGGGAAAAGGAAAGACGGTTGGTCGTTGTGCAGGCCACACAACACCTTTGTTAACCGAGGGCCACAGAATCAGATGACCTTTAGACCTATATCATTTGCTCAATAGACTACAAGGTCTGAAAAGGGAGCTTTTTTCATTTTATAATCAGAAAGGGAGATAAACACAATAATTTTCAGGTAAATGGCAGTATATGTGGCTGTTTCCCTTAGTATTGTTTCAGAAAATATTCCTTTTCTTTTCTTTTCTTTTCGTTTCCTTATGTTAGAAGAAGAGCCTGTACTCGCATTCACCTATGTGGAAGATATGATAAATAAATGATAAGTAAATGATAAATAAATGATAAATAATTACAGCATATTCTTTAAGCATGCGTGTTATACTAAAAACTGTCGATTATTAAGTCTCATAACAAAAAATAGTAATTTCATTTGTACCAATGGCACATACTTCACTGACTAAATAATTAGCCATAAAACTAAATAAAAAAGAGCAGAGTGGAAGCTTTAAATATGATTATGTAGAATACTTTGTGACACTTTTTAACATGCTACTAATGCATTTATAGTGTTTCCTCTTCTATTTTGCATTCTTAATGAGAAATCTTATTTTATATTGTAAATCTGGGTTTGTACTTAGCTACAGCGCTTCTATTTGATGTGGGGAATGTAACATTATAAAATTATTCTGAGCATGACGTAAGGATCAAAGGCCAAGGTGTGGTGGAAGTAGCGAAGATCTTTTGAGATTATAATGAAAAAATCCGTGCTGGTGATAAGGTATCATCAAAGGCCAAGGTGTGGTGGAAGTACGACCATGGACATTTCTAGATAGGATAGTAAGGATAGTCAGTTGCACAAGGCATCGGTTTTACATGCTATCGCCGGCACTGAGGAAAAAATATGCAGCACTGGCAAAGAGAATAACAAACATCGTTGGATCGTCTACTGAACGTACAATCTATCAATATTATTGATCTAGAACACAAAAACACTTTTCTACATTACCTCTATATTTATGAATGTTAATTTTTTTTTATATTTTTTATTGCATTTGATTTTTATCTTATCTTCTTATGTTATAAAATACAGACATTACTTCAAAATATATATTGATCAAATTGTTTAAGTGACGTTATATTTTTCATTTTTGGAAATTTCAGAAGATGGTGGTGTCTACTGTAGCAGTGGTTGCTGGAATGGCTGCCGCTGTTGCTACCATACCGGAAACTGTGGAATCAGAAGCTGCTGTGATAGGCCAAGTGTCTAAACTTGTACCCAAGGTTGCTTTCGCTGGTTCTTTGGCGTTAATAATAGCAGCCAATAGGAAAGAACTAGCTTTAGGTACACTAGAAGCAGGAAAGGAAACAGCGTATGGAGTGGCGGGAGTAGCGGCACTAGCTACTTTTGTAGGCGCTGCAAGTGGTGCTGCTGCCACATTAGCTGGCAATCCTGGGGCCACAGTCGGCAGTGTTGCAAAAAGTGCAGCGGTTGGTTCAGCTATTGGTTTTGCGTCAGGAATAGGATCGAGTGCTTCAGCAAGCGGTGTTGTAGGCCTAATGAAGGCTGGAGTTGCTGCAGAACCTCTAGCATGGTGCGTACTTGGCACTGACATTCACGAAGGTAGCACACCAGCAGCCACGTACACATTCGACTGCTGGAAACAAGTTGTACACGACACGTCGACGGAACCCTCTAAAGGAAAATTGCTGCTCGATGTTGTCTGCGACCCTCGAGTCAAACAGACGATTGTCAAGAGCAACGATGACGGTCAGCTTCCAGAAATAACTCTGCAGAATATATGGGATGAACTTTTCCGCATTGATTTCGTCATTTTGACGTCTCAACAGTTGGCAGCACATGCTGTACGTGTGGAGTAACACTGGTCATTAGTGTAAATACAAATAATATATATATATATATATATATATATATACAGAGAGAGATATGTAAAGTTATCATCAATGAGATATTTAAAAAACAGTTTACTATTTGTTTAGAGTAAATATATGTAATAGATTTAATAATTCGCATTCATTTTTTTTTTATCTTATAATATAAACTAAAAAAAAATATTAAACATGTTAATTGAGTGAAATTTATTATCAAAACAATGTTTCTTGTTGTTTGAGGGTTTACAGCACGGCCAGTGTTGAAGTTAAAATAGGTCACGTTCCCTTTAAACAAATTGCTCATAAAAAACAAGTAACTTTCGTTTCATGGTTTTAAAAAGAAATATTTTTTTTTCAATAAATACCTTTCAGAATTTCATGTTATAATACTTAAGAAAATGTGTTCTGTTGAGAATTGAATTTAATATCATATCCAGTGTTGTTTTTTTTTAAACTAGCAGTTGCGCCTTCCCATACGAACAAGCTGAGAGTCTGTCAGAACGCTTCCACAGTGTAGACGGGAATATTATCAGATTTGATGAATAAGAAGACATATATGTATATCATACGTTTTATGTTTTTCTTTGAATATGTGTTTACAATATCTTTTAAATCCAAATGTACATTAAGAATGTTATTGCAGCTCTTTCCATTCAGTACTTTTTTAAAGTTAATATTTTGTAGATAGTTTCTGGAAAAAGTCGAAAGGAGGAAGCAGGGTACCCCTCCAGCCAGCAGGGCAGTAATTGAAGTGCATGCCAAATTAATTAAAGAAAAGCGAAGATAGTTTATTTCGAACACAAAAAATATTTGCATTCTTTTGCTGTGTGGTCCTTTTGTGACTCAGTATATTTTGCACATGCCTGTCTCGAAATGTTTACGTTATTAAGTCTTCACATTATTTTTTTTTAATTTACGAAAATGCGGTTGATCAAATTACTAAATAATCAGTGTGCTAGGGTTAGGGTTAGGGTAGATGAACCTGCGATCTTGGTTCGAATCTCTGTGAAGACTGGGATTTTAAATTTCGGGTTTTTTAGGGCGCCTCTGAGTCCAGTCAACTCTAATGGGTACCTGACTTCTGTTGTGGGAAAGCAGAGGTGGTTGGTAGTTGTGCTGGCCACATAACACCCTGCGCGTTAACCGTTGGTCAAAGAAACAGATGATCTTAACATTATCTGTCCAATATATCGCAAAGTCTCAAGGGGAACTTTACTTTACTTAATACTTATTGAAACAAACCTCCGACTGCAAGGAAATCCTTTTGTCTTTTATATTAAATCTGCTTTAGAGGGTTTTACAATCTTACCTAATTTGTTTGTTGACAAATGAATTACTGCCATTGATTTCTATGCAATTCATGCAACCATGCACTTGGAGGATAATACGATTTGCTTTTAGGATGTAATAAATTAAAAAAAAAATATATAAATGACAATTTTTAACCATTTGTTAATTATGTTCAATTTGAATCGCAGGGAAAAAAAAAAGATTTACAATAGTATGTCATCAATAAAAAGAATGTTGACGTAGGAGGCACAACAGAGATATGGCTGCACTTTAATTTTCCTGTAAAAATTCAAATTCAAACTTGGTCGAAAGGGAAATTATTTTTTTTTCAATCAACACACATGGTTAAAATGGATTTAGTGTGTAAAAAAACTCAACGAGTAAACAAATAAATCGACTTGATTTAGCCAAGAACTTCCCCTTACTTAGACTTACTTAAAGCTTGACATTTCTAATATGGTGAGACTGCAGGAGGCACAATGTTCCCATTAGCTGAACCTTAAATTTTTTAGTAAATTTAGAAATAATTATATTTATGTATATACACATTACAAATAACCTAAAAAAAGTAGGTCAAGTAAGCCCTAAGTTTCATTAACAAAAAAGGAACTATTCAAAGGATTTGAAAGAGTCATGACAATAATATCACTGCAAGCAATTTGACATATTTCTTTAATAATGGTTACACAATTAACGATCTGTTATTGACAGCATGAAAATTAATAAACATATATAATCTAAAATTGCCTTCTCACGCTTGCGGATCTTTTTAAAGAGAAAATATGAATGTGGGTGGCAAGCCAAAAAGGTTGAAGATCACAGATCTTGATCAATTAAATATTAAAACAACAAACTTGTGATTAAGTAGTTGGACGAACAAACAGCATGAGACCATCAGCGGCGACAACCAATAACCATGGATTAACGGTTCCCTGTCACTTCATCCCCGGTCATTTCATCCCCGGTCACTTCGTCCCCGGTCATTTCATCCCCTGGTTACTTCATCCCCTGGTCACTTCATCCGCCGGTCACTTCATCCCCAATTAAATATTTTATATATAAATATGATTATGTAGAATGCTTTTTGACATTTTATGACATGTTACTAATGCATTTATGTGTTTCCTCTTCCACATTGTATTCTTAATGAGAAATCGTATGATATCTGGATGTGTACTTAATTATAGAGTAATGATCAAAGGCCAAGGTGTGGTATTTTTCAATCGCTCTCTCTTGAAAATGGGCGCGTCATTTTTAGCCTTGAAATAAGGTTTTATTTTTTTTTTAATACAGGCGGACTTCATCAATCCTCGGGATATAGGAGTTATAAGAGTTTATATTTCTATCGATATTTCATTTCTACATACAAATTGTGTTATAGGAATTTATTTTTATCAATATTTATTTCATTTCTACAAGTATATTTAAGTATGTATTTTCTTTATTGATATTCCCTTTAGATATCGAAACTGGTGTGTACATAAATACCCGTCATGATGAGGTTCCTATAGCCTTAAAATTAATTGATTGAGTACTTATTGGTGTGACTCTCTCTCTCTCTCTCTCTCTCTCTCTCTCTCTGAATACATGATTTAATGATTTTTTAAATTACAATTTGTTGATGAAAATATCAGGGGATGAAGTGACCGGGGATGAAGTGACCAGGGGATGAAGTGACCAGGGGATGAAGTGACCGGGGGATGAAATGACCGGGGGATGAAGTGACCGGGGATGAAGTGACCGGGGGATGAAGTGACCGGGGATGAAATGACCGGGGATGAAGTGACCGGTCACAGGATTAACAATAAACGCGCCTGTTTTTTCTGTTTTTCATTTATAGTCTTATGAAAAAAACTTTCAAGAAACCGTAATAATTTATGACTCACTTATTACAAATTTCTCAGAATATTATTCCCCTGACAGTCAGTGGTACTTGTTTTCTTATTAGTCAATATCTGATCTTGAAGGCTAATGGACATTTACAACTGAAGTCCTTTTTTTTCAATCTTTTAGACTAATAAAAAAAAATTCTACTAGATTACAGAGTACTAGATTCTTATATCTAAACCAATCTAAACCAATGGGTTTACTAATCAGTTGAGCGTGAGAAATATTTGTACTATCAGGGTCGTATGTCTTTTTTAATCTAAGTCTGGTTTGTTCAAGATTACAAAACTCACATTTTGTTTACACATTGAAAATCACCAAGAAACAAAATTGTGTGCAACAAGCAACTTGAATTATTGGAGTGGTTCACACTGTACATTGTTGTTATTACAAAGCTTATAGTGGCTCTTTTCGTCTATTAAGATGAAATTCATTTCTTATTTTCAAATCAGGTTTGAACAAGTCCTGTGGTATAGAATCTGGACATTCGTTAGGGGATCTCAATGGTAGCGAGTTTGAAACCTGCCCACAATTACCCCCCTCCTTCTTAGTCTTCTTAATATTTTATTTGCACAGCCTCGGATCTGAAGGAACATTCAAAACATATAAAACACAAAAATATATAAAACATCCAAAACATATAAAACATCCAAAACATATAAAACAAAAAAAAAACATAATCATTCTACACAAATTTACGCAACAAACACGATAGTGGCATTTTAAGCACAAACAAAAAATAGAAATAGTCCAAAATTTATTATTGTTTGTCTAGGTCTACTAAAATTATTTACATTATTTACATGATTCATTCAAAATGTTTGATACCGTTTCACTCAAAATAAATCTTCATTTTGTAAGTCTTTTTTTTTTTGGGGGGCGTACTTCATTTTTCACATCGTTGGTCTCAGATGGCAATGAATGCGAAATAAGTCGCTTTAGAGCAGCAGCACAATTTCCTCTCTGGTGTTCTTCCTGAACCTTGGATAAAGCGAGACGAACTGCCATAACAGGCCTGAACAACGACCTGCAACGTCACAACCTGTGGGCAATAAAAACCAATAGCTCGATGCAACGTCGCTGGTCTGTAAAACGTGGAAACGAGCTATTGGTCTAAACTGCCCACAGATTGCATGCCATTGTTGACGCCTACTATAACGATGGGTCTCGGATAAGAGCATCATACATCCTGGTCCCTCTTCGGAACATGATAATTTCATTAAAACGAACGCTTATGATTATATTGGCACAAACTCGGAGACCTTGTTGCAGGGGAAATCATACATCAAGTTTTTCCCAAACTGTTGATACATGTGTACCCCTGACTATAATTTTCGTAACCTATTAGTATCCCTCGTCTGCCCAGCCCCTTCACAATCTTCCCCACCAAAAAAGATTCGGATTGACTTTAACCGTATACCTCTATTCCAATAAAGTATTTGATAAGTGATTTAGTTTGCATTCTTAGTGTTTACATATTTGTACATAAAGTTAAAAAATAATAATATCGTATTGACGTAGAAAAAGGGACGTGTTGGATATCGTAACATCCTTATCCAATGATCGTTGTACAAATGATTCTTACAATTTTTAATAATAAATATGTAATTTAAAATTTATTTATTGTTATTTACCAACTGAACATAGTAGATGGGTATTGTAAAAAAAAAAAAGCAACAACAGCATAATTAATTATGTGCATTACGTACCCGCCTTTCAATCATTCCCGTATCTCAGGGGGTAGGCGTATGCCACTTTGAGAAACACTGTATCTGATACTCCCAATGGCAAAAGGACTCCACACCTAATGATTGATACCGCAGTGGGGCTTGGAAGTCAGAGTAACCTTCTCCTAGATTTTTCCCCCGGATAGGCTACTGACTCCATTTGCCCGAAAAAAGTTGTCTATATCAAACCTACAATCCCTGAGGTGACACATTAATATAATGTTGTAAATCTAAGACTAGCACCCAACGATAGGAATGAGGTGATAATAAACGAGGCATTTATTTACAGCTAGAATAAACAAACAGGCATGGATTTTAGCTAGCAAGTCCCAGAGTGTCTTATTTTAAGTACCACATATCCTGTTCTATCTAAATCAGTGGCGTAGCTAGGGTATATGATACCGGGGGCGGTAGCTCATCATGATGCCCTAAAAAAATCTAAATAAAACTGCTAAAGACTTGCTTTTTTTTCAAAATAACATGTATTCATTGGCAGAGTATTGCTAGTAAGCAATAAAGCAATAAGACATAAAAGATATTACAAATGAATCTTACGTGCTTTCTTGTTAACAAAAAATCAGTATTCGAACACCATCTGAAAACTCTTCAGGCCATTTCAAATGTCCTAAGACCTACATTATATTATCCTGTTTTTAAACCAAAAACTCAAGGGCATTGGAATGTAATACATACTGAGGTAAAGTTTGATGCCCGTCACAGCCTGATGCCACGCGCGGCCTGCACAACACCGCTGATCTAAATACTAGTACAGATCACCGACACACTTCACAGTGCCACCCTAGGTCCTCAATACAGTTCACAGATAGCACAAAGGACAAGTCAAGATAGCTCAGACTCCAATAACTTCCAGATTACCTTAGACGGATATACAACAGTACTTCTTCCTAGAATCAACAATCTAATTCACTAGATCAGAGATACACAAGATTACAAAGAGAGTTTGTGTGATACACAAACTCAGAGGCGGCCCCCGTCGGAGTCGGATCCCTGTCAGATCCGCTTTGATCTCTCAACGGACGGACAGACAGACAGACAGACAGACGGACAGACAGGCCACACAAAACTAATATACATCTTCTGTGCTTTGATCTCTCAACGTTAGCCTTGTAAAGCCGATGTTAAGGCAACTGCCACACTTGTTTTATGAGTTGATTACTTTACGAGTAAATACTGGTATGTTACTCGTATGTTGGACCAAAAAAAAATGTGAAAACTGATGCAGTATATTAGATTATTAATTGTCTTAAAGTAGGTTTCATTTATATTGCATACTAATTAGGTTTTTTCTCTTTAAATACTGTTTGCATAAAATATTTTTAAAAATTAGATTTTGAGCTTTTAGAAACAAAAAAGCATCAGAACTTTGAATGCTCTATATTATCGTGATGTCAGATTTTCATTTTCTCTTCTACTTTCTGAGCACTAAACGGGACGGACGGACAGACGGACAGACAGACAGACAGACAGACAGACAGACAGACGGACAGACAGGCCACACAAAACTAATAGCGTCTTTTCTCCTTTCGGGGGCCGCTAACAAATTAAGGGTTGTGGATTAGGCTATATCCAGCTAGATCCAAAGAAAAAGCAAGTTGATCTGGTGTAAATACAAAACATTTTTGTTGGACGATTTGGTGAATTAAAATGTAAAAAAAAAAATTTAAGAAAAAATTGTTTAGACAATATTGAGAATAATTTTATTGAAATGAAAAAATTATAATAACGTATTTATAGATTGGACATGGCTAATGAAGCTGAGGGTTATATAAAATGACAGCCCACATTCCTCGTCCCATATGCTAGGACAAATCTTCCCTAGTGCCATTAGAGCATGGAATGGTTTGCCTGAGCTAGCCAGAAAAAACAGTGGTTTGGCAGAATTTAAGTCACTGGTAGATATGCATGACTGAATGCATGACGCGTAGGACGTAATCATCTTCTTTTTTGAAGTAACGTCTGTATTATATAAGATAAGAAGATAAGATTTACTGGTATGATTGCTTAAAAGTCAATTTTTTGTTTGTTTTAGAATTTGAATAATTCTTACAATAAACTTTGATTAAGGATAATCATAACATAGAGAAAAAATGTATTAAAAATTGTATTCTAAAAAAATGTAGTTTTTTTAGTTTAAAAATGAAATTTTTTTCGTCATTATTTTAGCACCTGAGTTTCAATAAACAGATTTAATGATAAATTTTAAATAATAACGACATATTTTATGAAAAGTATTATGAATAATAATAAATGTGATATACTTCATTATATAATAATGCAACTTACTTTATCAACAACAATTTCAACATTCACAAAAAAAACAATTTTTTTTTTCTATTTACACAAACTTCACACTCTTTTTTTTTTTTTTAAATTTGATTGTACATTGGTGGCCAGTGTTACTACATTCGCATAGCATGTGCTGCCAATTGTTGAGTCGGCAACATGACGAAATCAATGCGGAAAAGTTCATCCCATATATTCTGCAGAGTTATTTCTGGAAGCTGACCGTCTTCGTTGTTCTTGACAATCGTCTGTTTGACTCGAGGGTCGCAGACAACATCGCGCAACAATTTTCCATTGGAGGGTTCCGTCGACGTGTCATGTACAACTTGTTTCCAACAGTCGAATGTGTACGTCGCCACGTGATTGTCGTTTTTGTGAATAGTGTCATGCTCAGTGCCTAGTATAAACCATCCAACTGGACCTGCAGCCACCCCAGCGGTGACTAAGCCAGCAGCACCAGTTCCTGAAGCACTAACTCCTACAGCAGTGCCTCCGGCGATAGCAGCGCTAGTTGCTGCACCTGTTACTACCCCGCCAGCAGTAGCTCCGGCGGCTCCAGCAGCCACTGCACCGGTGACAGCCCCTGCCGAAGTAGCTGCTGCCGTTGCTCCCGCCACCCCGGCGGCTGTCGCTGTTGCGGCGCCAGTTGCTCCTAATGCTACTCCTTCTGCGGCAGCTGCAACAATTGGCGCTGCTGCTCCACCAGTGGCAGCAATGGCCGCCACTCCTGCAACTACTCCAACAGTAGCTACAACCATCTTTTAAAATTTCCTAAAAAAAAAAAAGAAATGTTTGTACACAAATATCTCAATCTAAATTGGTCAAACTTACAATCTTTACGCTCTCACTTATTTTATAATATCATGTGGCCGAGCCTTGCTCGGTTAAATAACTTCTTAATGAAGGTTACATACCTGAAGTCATTTTGGGAATATGTTTGAAATTAAGAAAATGAAAGATCGGACAAAAACTACTAATCTGGAAATTTGCTTTTTTTGTCTTTTGTTAGTTTTAGTTTTAAATGTAATTGTGCATGGCGATTAAATATAAAGTCTTGTAATTCCTCCTACAGTCTTAAAAAAAAACACAGCTCACGTCCGTCTTATAGGTTTACAATACATCTTTAGCTTAAACTATTGTAGGGCAACTATTATTGGCTTGGAAAAAAGCCTTTACAGTATAACTTCTAAGATGGTTACGTTCAGACACTTAATTTTGGAACTTTTTTAATAGACTTAAATCATTGCATTAGTTTTCTAAAGAAACGTTTCCGTCGGGCACCTCTGTTACGCCGAACAATATGTTCGCCCCCCCCCCCCCCCATGTTCTGCCCAGCCTGACTGTCGGAATTTAAGAAGTTCACACCGGCTTTTGCCATCCATCCATCCCAGTGGAGCTACGGCCCGTGGAGGGATATGGTCTGCTTTTACACATCCCTTCATTCATATCTCTCCTAGGCCCTTCGTATCCACGCCCTAAAAAAAACCTTAAAACACAATAACTAATCATGTATAGGCACATTTAATTTCATTACTTCTCTTTCAAAGTTCAATAAATAATCAATCTACAATAAGATGGTGCGCAAATGTTTAATTAGGTCTTTTGATTCTTTAAAACTCAAGTGACGTAAGCAGCGTTTTTCCCGTCCACGTCATAAAACCTACGAGCCAAAATTAATTTTTGTATCATGGTGCATTTTCAAACCGATCTAACGGTCGACCTCGAGTTTTTCCGATGAGGTCAATGAGGTCAAATTTTTTTTCTCACTAATATACACATGCCTTGAAATTCTAAAGAAAAACATTAGAGACATTTTTGAAATAATATATCTATATATACAAGAATTGCTCGCTTTAAGAGTATAGGATTTATCTTATCTGATCTCATAAATTACAGACTTTAATAGAATTGTCCTACACGTGTCACTTGTTAATCCCTTTGATCATTGATGCTTAAATTCTTTCTTTCACAGCAGTTCATTTTCAAATACGTTAAATAATGTTCATTTAACAATAATTCAGAAGTCAGGTTATATGGCAAATGACAAAAAATAAGATTGATTGACTGTTATTAATAGAAATATTTTTTTCTAGCTAAAAGGCAAGACATTTAACTGTACACTACATGACTGTAGACACAAATAACCCGAGAAAAGTAAATAATTAAACTTACTTGTTTATTATTTCAACTTTGTCTACAAACCCTTCTGAAGTATAAATGCAGACAATTGTAGATCAAGGTTTATTGACTTTATATACAACCCGACTCGAGCTGTGCGCATGAGTCTTTCACCTTAAATTCAAAATAACTGTGATGCATTCATGACGTGAAAAATAGAGTTCCCGATAATTTAAAAGAGTTTCCTTGATATTCCAGAGAAAATGCGATGCCAATACAAATCTCTAGTTGGCAAGCTTTTGTTTTTCTATAAATCTTTTCTTGAAATATAAATAGACCATAGTTTCAGTGACCTCGTTCCTTATAGAGCAATAGCTCTCGAGTAGGGGGCATGGGTAGGCTATGCCTGGGGCCTCCTCACCGTACCCGCTTGTTAAACGTATAGCGTATAGTATATCACAAAACTGGCTAGGTTAAGAGTTAAAAATAATAACATAAATATTTAATATATCTATGTACTGTACTGTGGTGACATGTCCGACATGTCGTCAGTCGGCCTAACAATACAATAACATTGGTAACACTTTCGTCACGCATACGTCTCATCTTTTTACATGGGCGGAGATATGGTCGTGTAAATTGATAGTTTATATGGTGGGGAGATGGTCGAGTATGCTGGTACTTGGCTTGGCGACCTATGAAGGAGGCTAGAGCTTCGACATCCGACTCGAGCAGAGTTGTGTTTACTGAGCGCCCAAAGGCAGCACGGAAAATCTTCTCCCAGATATCCCCTCCCACCACCCCACTAGTCCAGAAACGATATCGGACCAAAGCGCTCAGAGCATGAAAGTAGCGCTATTTAAAAGTGTTAATTATTATTATTATTATTATTTCAAAACTTATAATATCAGTGGCGTAGCGTAGGGGGGAAGGGGGGGAGGTTTTTGAAATCCCCCCGGGCCCCCGCCTAGGGGGGGGCCCCCAAATGGGTGTTTCAAAATACATAAATTAATATATTTGATTGACAAATAGTGTCAACGGGTGTATTTTTTTTCAACATTTATACTTATATCAAATACTAAATCTAGATCTAGGTCTATCAGTACGTTGACTTTGTTGACATTTTAAAATATTTTTTTTCCCACAGAGATCAAAGTTGTTGTTTTTTTAAAGTCAGTTTTACATTTTGAAATACAAATCTTTAATAGATTTGTTGCCGATTAAAGAGATCAAACATGTTCTTGCAGCAAAAACAAAGAATATTACTCTCTTTGTTGCCACGAATAAAACTGTATGATATACAGCAGTAGAGGCCTTAGAGGTGGCAAGTGGAGCGCCTGTGGGGGCCCCGCGATCGGAGATTTTATTGTAACAAAATTGATCACTACACATTTTCCTAATAAAATCCGATTAGACGTCGATGTTTGAATACAAACATAACCTCTATGTATTGATTATTTTCGCCTAAGTGTTTTATATGCTTCTGTGCATAGACATCTTGAGGCCATGGGAGTATTTTTCTTTTAAACTTTTTAAACTTCAAAGAAAATCTTTTATGCAGAACAATAACAACGAAGTATATACAACAGTAGGCAAACAGTACCTACGTAATATTCTGTTTTGTAATAAAAATAAGGCCCACAGTGTTAAAAGCGGACATACAGAATTGTTATTGTTGGAGGCCAATGACAGCCGTAAGACGGAATAGCCCGTTAGCGTGATGTGGTAAGGTTTATATATAGTCTACCCTTACGGCTCCGGGCCCGCACAAGACTAGGGTCCAGGGCCCGTCGCGCTGCTAAGTCCGCCCCTGTATACAGCGAATTCCAGGTATCTTGTTACATTTACTAATAATAGATTTAAATGGCGAGTATTTTAAGGCTACGCTAATTAACCTTGAAGCAGAATTTACAGCAACGAGTATAATAGATCCAATAGTTATTCTTAACAATGCTAGAATTGTCCATTATTCGGGTTTGGCTTCTGTAATTCTGTAATTTCAGAATTAACTTCACACTCGAGTTTTTTACCCCTCTATTCATCTTTCCGCAATCAAATGGAAAAAGGCTTTTCTAAATAAAAAAAATTGTTGTTATAGAGTGATAAAAGAGTGAATTGCAAAGTTGGGAAAATGAATAAAAACAACAACAAATGTACGTCTTTTCGTCAGAGGAAATTTCACAATCATAGCATATTTTTTATTAGTGAAATAAATGGCAAATCGCTTTTTCAATAATGTCACTGATGCACGAGCACTTTTCACCAACAAACTAGTAATACAATCACCAAAAAGGTTCAAACCTTTGCAACATCCTCTGAATACCGTACCACTAAATCAGGCCACTACCATTGCGTCATTCTAAAAAAAAACTATCCCAGGAGCACAATGACGCAAGAAAGGCTTATCATGGCTTTAATGTCAGTGAAGTCACAAATACTAGAAAGTATCGATGTAGATCAGGGGTGGGCAAATTACGGCCCGCAGGCCACATGCGGCCCGCAGAAGTGTTTTGTGCGGCCCGCGAAAACCTAAATAAATCCAGTGTGCCCATTACACGTATTAAAAATGCAAGTACATTAAAAATAAATAATGGTAAATATATAGAGAAATGATTGAAACTTTTGATTCTTATCACTTAGAATAATGAGGCTAAAGAAACATTGTCTCTATACTTCCTTCTAAAAAGTTTAAAGAAAACGAAGATTATATTTAAAAGCAGTATTACGATAAATTCAGTAAGACATATAAGCCCAGGCAAGTATTTATTTATTCAATGCTATGAAGAAATGTGTTGAAAGAGTTGGGTTGGCTTGTAATGATGGCAAGGGTAACAACTGATGGAGCTTTGACTGAGAAAAACCTTTTTAGTAGAAACAAAATAAATATCCCAACCATGATTTAGTAACTGCAAACTTCACACAAAGCTACATTCGAGCGAATTAAGAGGAGACACAGCTATTTAAGTTATAAAGATTCACAGGGCTGTCCTTAGGCTTAGGTAATGTAAGCAGCTGCCAAGGTACGTAATTGTTGGGGAACATGCACTGAGTAATTATAGAGAAGGAATAGTGAAACTTGTACTCAATGTTATTGTTCGAAGTACACTAGGTCTTTAATAAATTATATAATTTTAGCTTCTTCACTTTATTTTGTATTTTTCTATTTTTTTCGGAACCACCAAATTCACTTTGCCATTCATATGATATATATGCGGCCCGCCTAATCCCCAAATTGTATAAATGCGGCAATCGGTTGAAAAAGGTTGCCCACCCCTGATGTAGATGATGTTATAGATGTCCTTGCTGAACAGAATGCACCACATGAAGTGATATGAATCGAGATTTATCACTTGTGCATTATTTCGCTAATAAACAACGGCATTATTCATTAAAAGAGTCTAAATGATTAATTGTTTTGGTCAAATTTACTGATATACTGAATCAATTTGATCTTGGTCATATATATTTTTTGCGTACATTATATCATGTCATATATCGAAAGTCAAAATGCAAGGGGCCCCCAAAGAGGTCGGTACCCCCGGGCCCCCGAACCCCTAGCTACGCCCCTGTATAATATTAATGCAGAAAGTGCCTGAGTGAACCACTCAGGATCCGATTCTGAGTTTGTTTCCATACAAATTCTTAGTAACCTTGTTTACTATAAAATATGACTTATTTAAAGAGTGCCAATAATGCATTATAATCCTTACATCCTAAATTCAAACATTTTCCTAAAATAAAACTTTCTTAAAAAAAAGAATACGTTTGTTTCAGAAAACATTGTTTTAGAAGAGAAAGTAGGCCTAACTGGAACTCCCCAGTGTGTCTGCTATTACATAAAATCGGGAATTCTATTTCTACCTCATAGACCTATTTATAGTACAGTAGCTTCTTGAGAATTTCAAGTTAAACTCATACGCACCTTTAAGTAATAGGGTTGTATATATATCCGTTTGCCTTGATCTACCTATGACAGCATTTATAATTCTGCAAGGGCTTGTGGACCAAGTGGAAATAAGTACCAAGTAAGTTTAGTTATTTACTTCTCATTACTTCTCATGAGATACTAGTGAGCAATTAACAGCCTTGTCTCTAAGAAAAAAAAAAGTCAGAAAACTACATTTTGTAATTTGCTCTAAAAACACATAATTTTCCTTTAATTAAATTTTGCTTTAATTAATATAGTGTAGTATTTCCCGTAGCTACGAAGCCCCAGCTGTGACCCACATATTGTGCCACATCCAGGGCTAGCATAACCATTGGTGGTTGATTATTATTACTACAAATATCTCGATCACAATGGACCTCATTCACCAATCGTAAACAAACACCATTTAGCCACGTGATTCTACATCTCCTCTATACAAATTACGATCTTTTTTTAATACACAATGGCTACACGTGACAGTTTTTTTTTTGTCGTTGTTTTATCAATATTATCACGTGACTAAATGGCGTTTGTTTACGATTGGTGAATGAGGTCCATTGTAGGCACTAATGTAAGAAGGTGGTAAGGTTTATTAGAAAATATTTACTGTTTAGGTGGTCGTTCTTATCTTTACATATGCTTGTAACTTATTCATAACAATGTGTTCACTAAATATGTGTAGTGTAGTCATTCAGTGTATCAAAGTGTATCAAAGCAATACTAAGCGGTAATGATTTTTGACTCGGTTATCATTACTATGTTTTATAACTTTTGGCTAAGTCACATTTTTATGAAAACATAGTGAGTTACAAATTTAGTTATCAGGATGATCTGTGCACCCTCTAACCAGACTTCATTTGTGTTTCAGTATAGATTTGTGTACAGAGTGCCACTGAAAATTTTAGTGGTGGTCAATGTCCGATTTACATGTCCATCTATAGCCACTTCATGCATGAAACTGGACATGAGCACATTGTTGCACTAAATGGTGTTAACAAGAGGATCACAATTTATTAGTTAAACCACCCCACTGATTGTAGCCTTATAACGTAATATCATATAATGGCATGTTACAATAGTTTAGCTCAGAATATAGACTAAAATATAGAATAATCACGAGAATATTATTTCTGTCCATTTTAGAAGGGGGTCAATTCCAATCTCTTTCAATAAAAGGGAAGCTGGTCAAGTCTAATCTCTTTCAATAAAAGAAGGGGGGGGGGTTCAAGTCCAGTCTTTCAATAAAAGGAAGGGGGTCAATTCCAATCTCTTTCAACAAAAGAAGGGGTGGGTCAATTTTAATAACGCTTTTCTTGGATTGACAGAAAATTAAATGATGGAGTATTGCCTCAGATGTCTAAGATAGCACAGTGAAACCTAAGGAACCTAAGAATTTTTTTTATTTTCTATTTTTCTCAAAACAAACAAACAAACAAACAAATAAACATGGCCTTCTTCTTGATCTAGGCCCTTCAATTAAATATTGTCACATATGCCATTCTAGGTTTATTTATGTTTTTTTATGTATTAAAGCCACTTAGAAAAACCTAGAATCTGGGTTGATTGCTGTAAGGGTTTTGCCCGGGAGTTTTTTATAGTTTGTCTATAGACTTCTAGAATTCAAATCTATTGGTTGATTTAAAATAAAAAGACCTTTTTTTAAAAGAGTTAGCGCCAGAAAGAATAAGACGCGCCAGATTCAGTCTGGAGCGAGCTTTTTAAATGATAGGTTGTGTTTCTAGTTTTGTGCTAATATAAAATATATTACGTCATTGTTTATGTTTTTGAGTGAACGTAAAAGATAGAGCGGAAATAAAAGAGTTCTCCATGTCTACCTTAATGAAGACAAGTCTCGTTATATTATTTATTGTTACTTTGTAATGTCTACAGTAGTTTATTAATCTGTGACGACAGAACAAGTTTGCTCTGAAATATTATTGAAGAAAGAAGCCTTTTTATTGTATTCTCATTTTATTAATATGTACCTTGTACATAAGTTGTATTTACGTTGTATTTAAATAAAGTTTCTAGAGTTTTATTTCCGTCAAATAATTATTTTGTGAATCCTAGGTCGTCATTTGTTCAACTGTTTTAATTCAAGTTAAAATCCCCGGCACCACACTCATCATTCAACATAGAAGAATACAAGTTGTGACATCTAGCACTAATGAGTGTGACAAATAATATTTAGCTATATTTATAAACCAGATCATTTTATTTTCGGTTTCGTTACATTAAAAAAAAAGTAAAAGCCTCTCTCTTTCTTGAATAAGTTGTAAAACAAAAGCCACAAATAAACTCAAGTGCTTTGGCTGGACGAATTCGAAATGCCTGATTATTTATTGACTGTAATAACTTACAAGTAAACAATGTACAAGTCTATCACTGAAACACTGACTGTACAACTGTGTGGAGTTCAACTTAACAGCTTAGCTCTCTCTTTATATAAATATAGGTTTGACATAGCCCCCCAGAAACTTGTCCAAATCCACGGTCTATCGCCTGTTCGTTTTTAAATTAGAACAATGACCAATCGTAGGTTGTGTATTGACAAGGGTATGTACCCGAATGTCCACAACTCGCCACTCTTGATCACTTGCCTCAGTCATGTGTAGGGCGGACACGCACTGTCAACATTACCCTCGCCGCCTGTTCACATTAATGTTTTGTGTCCAGCTGTACATGATTGTAGCTTCAGGTCTCAATCTATTGCGGTTGTAGTGGCGAACCTAGGGATTTTGAGAGTCCATAGGGCTCAAACTCTTTGGGGGACCATGCATTTTGACATCATGGCATGAAATGATGGCCTAATATTTAATGTAAAAGTAATTTCGGACATTCATTTGGGGGACCCCTGAAGTGGGGATCCGGGGGATTTTTCAAATTTTGACTCCCCTTCCCAGGCTCCCCCCTCCATAGCTACGACACTGTGCGTTTGTATACTTTTTATTCTTTAAGACTGGGTACCTTTTAGGTAAATCTGTAAGTTTTTAAATAGTTGTTTGTGTCCGTTTGCTTTCTTTTCATAGGAAATAATTTTTTGATGACGCTTGTTCGAATGTCTAATAGATTTTTTTTTCTTAAAAGTGAATCTATGGTTTATTATAGTTCCATGGTTAGGCCTACAAGTGGTGTTTCCCCACAGATCGATTTTTTTTCCGTTTCAAATGTAATCATGGCGTTTGGCCAGAATCTAACAGCACAGATCTATTTCATCGCTACGCAATCTAAGTATTTTTTTTTCTTTCTTCATTTGTGTATGTATTTTTAGTGGCCCCCGAAAGGGGAAAAGACGCTATTAGTTTTGTGTGGCCTGTCTGTCCGTCTGTCTGTCTTCCGTCTGTCTGTCTGTCTGTCTGTCCGTCCGTCCCGTTTAGTGCTCAGAAAGTAGAAGAGAAAATGAAAATCTGACATCACGATAATATAGATCATTCAAAGTTCTGATGCAACGGCTACTTTTTTTTCTCTAAAAGCTCAAAATCTAATTTTTTTAAATATTTTATGCAAGCAGTATTTAAAGAGAAAAAACCTAATTAGTATGCAATATAAATGAAACCTAATTTAAGACAATTAATAATCTAATACATTGTACCGGATTCCACGTTTCATTTTGTTCCAACACTAGAGTATTTACTTTCTAAGTAATTAACTCATAAAAAAGGTGTGGCAATTGTCTTGAACATCGGCTTTACTAGGCTAACGTTGAGAGATCAAAGCACGAAAGATGTATATTTTGACCGCTGGGGCACTAAATTAGATCTGTCGTTTATCTTTGATATATTTTTTTTTTAAATGCACTTTTAGCAGCGACTTCCGTGTACTAGCGTAAAGCCCGGCCATGACATGATTCTAAACTAATTTCTTAATCTTTTTTTAAAATTCACATTTAAAAAAAGATAATTTTTATTGTCAACATTAGAATGAAAGAAGCATATTTTTGTGCGTTTTAACTGTTTGTTGGTCTGTCCGTCACGGTTAGATAAAAAAACTAAAGGCTTTTGAAAATAATATTTAACCTTTACTGTTCATTCAGAAATATTGCGATAGTTTAAAATATCTATAATAGATTGTTATGGATGTTTATGTTTAGATCTACATTGAAATGTTATAATAAACTAAAACAAATCTTCTATTTTTAAATTTCATATTGCATTCATTGTAATGATTATCTGGGCTTTTTATTTTAATTTTACCTAAATTTTATCTAAATTACATCCAAATTATTAATAATTATAATTAATAAGATATATATTAAGAGTGCTAAATCAGAAGTTTAGTTTGTGTACATCTACATCTCTACAGATCAATGCTGAAAGATTATTTAAAATCGCTCGTGTGACATATTGTATATATCAGGCTATTAGTTTGTAACCAGTTAGCATGCTGAACTGATTATCTCGACGCTCCCGGGTTATGTGTCTGTTTGTTTTACATGTTTCGATTGTTTCTTCAGAGTTAAAGATAGTTTACTTCCTATTTCAAACCTTCCACAGGAGGGGATGGGAGCATTCAGTAATTGAGCCAGGGACCAACGATAAATCCGAACTACAGTCTAGTGCGCAAACATCAAGATAAGGCAGGTTTATACCCTTCTCGCCATCCTCCGTCGTCCAGCGAGAAGTTAATTATTTTCAATTTTGAAGGAACATCCGAAACATCTTGCGAATAGGCGGATCTGACAGGGATCCAACTTCGGCGGGGGCCGCCTCTGAGTTTGTGTATCACACAAACTCTCTTTGTAATCTTGTTTTTCTAAATTCAAGGTGTGTTGGAAGTGTTAAAATGTGCTTTTAATTTTATGTGTACTCAACGTGCTCTGTATCAATTATCTATTAAAATATGAAGCTCACCCTTTTGTTTCTTATTTGTTGAGTAGGCTTATAATTATAAATTTAAATGGTTTTGAGACTGGTCTGTATCATTAACGAGTAAAGTTTCTAGTCATCTATGTCTATATAGGGAGGCGCAGTAGCTGATTGGGATCCTCGGTTCGAATCTCGGTGAAGACTTGGATTTAAATTTCTAGATATTTATGGCGTCCCTGAGTCCACCCAACTCTAATGGGTACCTGACTTAAGTTGGAGAAAGTAAAGGCGGTCGGTCTTTGTGCTGGTCACGTGACACCCTGCTCGTTAGCCATTGGCCGAGAAGCAGATTGCGTTAACATCATAACATCATCTGTCCTATAGACCGCATGATCTGAAGGAGGAGCTTTTATATGCCTATAAGAATGCATCCACTAGTTTGGCAACATTCATAAACATAATAATAATATAGGATTACATTTGTTTTAATTTTTACAAATATATATATTTGCTGTTTTTCAAATATTTCTGTGGTGTGTATTTTTTCAGAAGCAGATAACATACATAACAACATCTTCAGATTTCCACCCAACAAAGATGACCGTGATAATCGCAGGAGCTGCTGGTTCGATCGCAACTTCTGGACTACTGAGTGGGAGCTTAGTTGGTGCCACTGTCGGCTTGGGTATTGGCCTTGGCTTTCAGATCACAGGCACAGCAGGCACTGCTGCTGGAATAGCGGGCGCAGTCGGTGCTAGCGCGTCCGGTGGTTCAATACTAGGGATTGCTTTGGGGAAAGAATTAAACAGTGTATTGGTTAGCGGCGCCATGGCAGTGGCATCAAGTTACGCGGCTTCCGCTCAACATTTTATTCACTCCGGCCCTGTCGGATGGCTTGTTCTTGGCGCTGATGTCAACAACTCTGGTACACCGACTTGCACTTTTGATTGCTGGAAACCTGTGGTCCACGATTACTCTGTCGAGCCATCCGATGGAAAGCTGCTTAGAGATGTCGTCATGGATCCTCGCATCAAGCAAGTGACAATGGTGCCAACTTTAAATTTTTCTTGTCCACAATTTTTTATTAAAAATGTTTGGAACGAGCAATTCAGAATTGACTATGTGACTCTGCCAGACAAACTGACAGCTGCTCATGCAGTACTCGTCTTGAAGACCTTATAAATATTGACATATTTACCATGTACAACACTAGAGACCTCATTTTCATGTCACTATTATGTACATTTGACTTGTATTATACAGCACAGAAATACATGTATTATTACTTAGCATGCTTGTTATGGTTGTCAATAAATTGCTTTGAAGTTTTGATATACATTGGTTATAAAGAAAACCTGTATTTACATATACGTATGCAGATAACTAACTACAAGCCATTCTTGTCAGATGTAAAATGCAGTCTATGTTAAAAAAATAAGTTGACTATAGTGGTATCTCTATTTATCAAGTCTCAGAAGCATGTCAGCTGTTGTAGTAGTAGCGGTGTTGTTTTAAAAGGATGACGTCACTATCTACATGCTCACACTAAAGGGACGTTCCCATCTGTTGTCCACCTGGGCAGATAGTTACGTGCATTAAAGAAAGGTGTCTACATTAATGCACCCCAGGCTTGAGCGACAGCTTATCTTTATTGCCTACAGATTGGACATTAGGGCGATGCCCATTCATCTCGCTAATTTGTTTGTTGTACCTTAAAGATGGCGCCAGCCTATTTAATCGGTAGACAAACCCCCTCCTTTGTCAAAACTGTAAACATTGGTCGTGCTTCTCGATGGACTTTGAAATATTCTAAGATCACAAAAATGGTTGATTAATACCTGTGTGTGTAGGTTTCATTGCAGTATATATTTTACTACTATAATAAAATAATTTTATTTGAGTTATAAAGAAGAAAAATGGTATTTGTTTCAGTAGTTCTAATTTTTCTAACTTTTAAGCACCTTGGTAGTATTGTAATCAATTTTTTTTTTCCTACGAACGCAGATTTTATCCCCAAAAAAGGCCAAATAATAAAGCTACAAAGAAAAATTATGCATTAGTTTTTATTATTTGCAAAAAAAAAATAATGTTTTATTAATGGATTACCATATATCTGCTATAGTAATACTAATATCTTCTGAAATTTTTAATAAAGAAATATTATTATTATTTAATGTTTGTATTTTTACTTTTGCAAAGTTTTTCTCCCTTAAGCTACTGCTTTCTTATTCTACAGAGACTTGTTTCCATAAAAATTAATTTACAAAAGCAAAAGAGAATCATGCAATTTTACAAAATAACAGTCACACAATTAACTTCTTAACAGTCTAATAAAAATAACTTACAACTATCGAATATAGAGTTCAGTACATTGATGCAGTACACGGCCGCCAAATTTTTATGAGATTCCCAAAGTATTTTCACTCCAAAGAATTCACAGACGACAGTCACAGGGACAATATATATACATATGTACAATCAAGATTTGCAGTCTTACAACGAAACATTAACTAAATTTAAATGAAGTTATTAAAGTATATCTAATAATAATAATAATAATAAGGCTTGTCTTCTGAGTCCGAAGATTAGTGAGGAATACAGTATTTCCCGTGGCTGCGCAGCCCGAGCTGTGACCTACATATTTTGCCACATCTAGGGCAAGCAAAACTTTTGTCCGCAGGTGGTCCATTTAGATTTTCTTTTCGTCGTCTGCATTGGTCCTCGGCAGCAGATATTCTTTTGGTCTCAAATGTGTATCCCGCGGCTTTCGTGAGTGACCTTTAGTTGTCTCGTTCTGAGGCCGCACGCCAACAAGTGCTCTCTTCTATGTCAGCTAAGGAAACTTGACGCCTAAGCTGGTCTTTTTCTGTGGAGAGGCTCTGTTACCTGTGATCAATATGGAGAATTTTTTCCTTCTACGTTTTAAACTTGGCAACGAAAATATAAGTAGAGTGTGAAAATGGGTTTACTCGATTTACAAATAAGTTTCATCCTTTAACAGAGATGAATTAAGTTACTTTTATTTGAATTGTAGGACCCTCCGGCTAAAAAAACGGCTATGGGAAAATCTCGATCATGATCTAAAAAATACTTATACCAAGCTTTGTCAAGATTGATTAAACGGTGTAGATTTCTATCCGGGACTTACATGCATACAAATATACATACAAATTTGTATACATACATTATGATACATACATTCATACATACGCCGCTGTATTAGCCTCACTCTCTCACTCCTTGCCACCTTGTTCCAGTGGCAGAACAGAGTTCAGACAACTGGAAAACGTTACGGTGTTTGCGAGGTGACGCCTGGTGAGTCTGATTGTCCAATTCGACTTGAGCGCCATGCAGCCGCAACTTGACTTCACATGCTGATGGACAGAGACCATAGTTTCACCAGATACTAGCTCTGGCTAGCCCTCACCTGGTTTGGCCCGTCAGTCGAGACGGTTTGCCTTGGTGTGGTTCCTATTGCCCACTACACTGTCTACTGCTCACTGCCGACTGCCTAAAGCTTATCTTTCTGAGCCGTATATTAGCCAGCCTCATTACCGGCTAGAGAAGACCAACCATGAGCCCATCCCGTAATTGCACAGCCGATATTAACATATCAGAGGCGATAAGCTTAGAAAAGCCATTGAGACAATTGGGACAATCTATCACTGTAGCCACTTGTACTATTGTTGTTGATAAATACTTTCGGCCTGATGTAATATATTCCTCACCTCTTCTATTTCATATTATTTTTATTAATAAGCACTTGAAAAAATTCTAAAACATTTCGCATAATACATAGTTCATACACTAGTATCTTATCTGTATGTATACCAAATAGCCTAATATGCACCGGTGTTGGGATACGCATCTTTAAATCATAAATCATAAATCTTTAATAAATCATGAACCAGAGTTTTTGTTGTGGTGACAAATAGTGGTACTGTTTTTTTTTTAATAGGAAAATCGTTAGAACTGTTTTCAAAATACCTGCGCACCCAATGTCCAACTTCCAGATTTTTTTTTAATTGTTTTTGTTTTTAAATTTTTGAACATCTGTTAAGTTTGCAAGCTAAGGAACTGTAGAAAGAGTTAAACGCTATAATTTCCGTTAAAACTTGTAGACCTCACCTAGCCAGCATTCTTACTAGTTATATTTTTAATATGTTGCTTTCATAATCTGTCACGCTTGGCTGAGTTTATCGAAAAACTATAATAACAACGAAATGGAACCTCAAACTACCTCAACCAGCTTTTGTATTATTATAAGGCTCAATCAACATTCAAAGTAGGGTAAGAACATAAATGGATATCACAGTCTCTATGTAAACAAAAAACGGCGTGTACTAGAAGCGATAGGGGGACTGGTAATAAATTGAATAGTATTATGATGAGTTATTCAAGAATACTGCGTTTAAACTCCACGATGCGTAAAAAACACGCCCCTAATGGATAGAAATATAAGGGTACACAAGTCTCATGGATTATGAAGTAGACATGTTTTTTAAAAGCTGCAGTGGTTATCGTTATTTGTTGGTCTATTGGTGTGTGTATACTTGATCGAGGTAAGTGATGTCATAAATTTTAACATGTGCACTCTGTAAATGACGGATATATATATATATAAGCTGTCAGAACATTATAGTATTTCACTTTTACTGTTAACAAATTCTGCGCTTTGCTTTCATACTATGCCTTCTTTAAGTTTGTGTTTCCACACAAACTGTCTTTGTAACCTTGTTGTTTTTTTTTAGTATTTTAACTAGATGTAAATATTTTTAGACTTAAATTTAAAAAAAAAAAAAAGGAAAAATAGAATTCTAAGGACTAGTTCAAGCAGCAGCTGGTATTATATTGCAATGCAACTGGTTAGATCTTCTTTTGAAACTGTCAGGTAGAGTTGAGACTTCGGCTCTTGGAACTCTAGGCCAGCAAAAGTGAACAAGAGCTCCCTCTCACCGGCCTGAATGAAAACAGTGTACACTGTTTTGTCTTAGGCACCCCGACGGGAGTCTTGTTTTGCTACACTTTAGCCTTATCGTTTCCTCCAACGATCGTTTCCACCCGGGCGCCACTGAGCATGGATTTGGCGTGGCTTTAGCCCTGTCGCGATTATCTCTACCTGGTTGAATGTGTGTTTGTGTATTTAGCTCACATATACTCATATAATACAGAACACCAGGATGATAATAAAAAAAACAGTGTAGAAATGTATTAATGTCTAAAGGAATCATCCACAAATCATCATGAAACTGATAAGTAAGCTCAAACAAAAACTAAATTATTGTAAACTTACAGTTAAACTAAACATAGAAATTTCGGTGAAAATGTTAAAAATAACAACAAGCGAGATATGCGACCCTCCGCTGTAAAAACCCACGCTAACTCTCTCTTTGTCCACAAAATACCCCGATCATCCTGACGCGTTCAAGCCCAGGTCACCTGGTCACGTGATAGTAAAATAAAAGGGAAAAATATACAGGTATTTTTTCCCTTTTCGATAATAGCAAAAAAAATTAATTAAATTAAATATATTATACACACAAATCATTAATTTTGTTTAAGAATAAAAATAGCAATAAAGAATATACATTCTAAAAAAAACTCAGGCCAGAAGGCGGTTAACTGGTCAGTGGGGGGGTCGACATTCCATAGCCAGGCGCGTAGCCGCGTAGTGGACTGTTGTTGTTCTGCCACACACACACACAAACGGTTGTGGGCACACAGCGGTTTGTGACATCTATACTTCTATAGCCAATGTTCTCTAGCAAATAGGGGCTTTTTCGTCTTTGGGTAAGTGATGTACAAGTTTGGGTAAGTGATGTACAAGTTGTAGACTGATGTAAATACAAATAAATGTTAAGTGTTGTCATTGTTGACATACAAGTAGCCTACGCTCATTAATATAAGTTGTTTTTTGTTAAATTAATTTTTTATGACATTTTTGTTACTATTAGACCTATGGCTTTGGTGTCTCGGACTCTCGCATGAGAGGAATGAATGAATACATTGTTGCAATAGATCTGCTTTTCGAGTGATAGAAGTGATAGAAATAAATAAATTCTTGCGTCAGAAATGTGTTAATTACTTTGAAATTGAATCAGATGACCTTTACATCATCTGCCCTATAGACCTCAAGGTCGGAAAGGGGAACTTTACTTTGAAATTTGTAATTTTTTTATTTGTTTTTTAGCCATTTGGATGTTACTGTATGTTGAATGTTTCCATGAATCTATTTCTCTGTGGTGTACGCCCATTCTGTACTTAGGGTATTTATAACTGACTACATGATTAGATCTTCGCCAGGTGTAAAGTACACAGATAGAGGTAACTTCTTTAAACTATTATAGAAATTGTTTTCGAAGTCGTGCATGTTACTGATTACTTATTTGGTCTAGTTAGGAAATAGGTCAACCGGGTCGAAGTGACACATCAAAGAACTTTTTTATAAACCTGTTTTTTTTTTCTTTTTAAAAGCTTCTTGTACCTGTCTGGTAAACAAAATGTTCTGACAAGTTTTTGGAACGAAACAAAAAAAAAAGAAATTCACTTTCTCTTCAATCATTGTCTGCTCTCCAGTTATAGTTATGAACAAATATTTTCTGCGTTGTGTTGTCGAAATGATTGTGTCAGTTTGATTAGTCTTTAAAGATTTGAAGAGAGAGAGATACGTTACAATATAGAGAAAGATATAAATTGATTTAGATAAATGGATATATATATATATAT
>JADKLZ010000104.1:36927366-36962457 GCA_021533235.1 Biomphalaria straminea | reverse complement strand
AAGATAAGCTTTAGGCAGTCGGCAGTGAGCAGTAGACAGTGTAGTGGCCAATAGGAACCACATCCCGGCAAACCGTCTCGACTGACGGGCCAAACCAGGTGAGGGCTAGCCAGAGCTAGTATCTGGTGAAACTATGGTCTCTGTCCACCAGCATGTGAAGTCAAGTTGCGGTTGTAAGGCGCTCAAGTCGAATTGGACAATCAGAGTCATCAGGCGTCACCTCGCAAACGCCGTGGAACGTTTTGGTGCACTGTGGGATATGCAGACCACACTGGTCACCCACTGTATCCCAAGCCAGCTCCATATTATTATTATTATTAGATATACTTTAATAACTTCATTTAAATTTAGTTAATGTTTCGTTTTAAGACTGCAAATCTTGATTGTACATATGTATATATATTGTCCCTGTGACTGTCGTCTGTGAATTCTTTGGAGTGAAAATACTTTGGGAATATCATATAAATTTGGTGGCGTGTACTGCATCAATGTACTGAGCTCTATGTTCGATAGTTGCAATTTATTTTAATTAGACTGTTAAGAAGTTAATTGTGTGACTGTTATTTTGTAAAATTGCATGATTCTCTTTTACTTTTGTAAATTAATTTTTATGGAAACAAGTCTCTGTAGAATAAGAAAGCAGTAGCTTAAGGGAGAAAAACTTTGCAAGTGTAAAAATACCAACATTAAAAAATAATAATATTTTTTTATTAAAAATTTCAGAAGATATTAGTATTACTATAGCAGATATGTGGTAATCCATTGATAAAACATTATTTTTTTTTTTTTTGCAAATAATAAAAACAAATGCATAATTTTTCTTTGTAGCTTTATTATTTGGCGTTCTTTTTGGGGGGAATAAAATCTGCGTTTGTAGGAAAAAATATTGATTACAATACTAAAAGGTGCTTAAAAGTTAGAAAAATTAGAACTACCGAAAAAAAACAACATTTTTCTTCTTTATAACTCAAATAAAATTATTTTATTATAGTAGGAAAATATATACTGCAATGAAACCTACACACACACACAGGTATTAATCAACCATCTTTGTGATCTTAGAATATTTGAAAGTCCATCGAGAAGCACGACCAATGTTTACAGTTTAGACAAAGGAGGAGGTTTGTCTACCGATTAAATAGGCTGGCGCCTTCTTTAAGGTACAACAAACAAATGTGATGAATGGGCATCGCCCTAAAGTCCAATCTGTAGGCAATAAAGATAAGCTGTCGCGCAAGCCTGGGGTGCATTAACGTAGACACCTTTCTTTAATGTACGTAACTATCTACCCAGGTGGACAACAGATGGGAACGTCCCTTTAGTGTGAGCATGTAAGTTAGTGACGTCATCCTTTTAAACAACACCGCTATTACTACAACAACTGACATGCTTCTGAGACTTGATAAATAGAGATACCACTATAGTCAACTTATTTTTTAACATAGACTGCATTTTACATCTGACAAGATTGGCTTGTAGTTAGTCATCTGCTTACGCATACTTAAATACAGGTTTTCTTTATAACCAATGTAGTTCAAAACTTCAAAGCAATTTATTGACAACCATAACAAGCATGCTAAGTAATAGTACATGTATTTCTTTGCTGTATAATACACGTCAAATGTACATAATAGTGACATGAAAATGAGGTCTCTAGTGTTGTACATGGTTAATATGTCAATATTTATAAGGTCTTCTAGATGAGTACTGCATGAGCGGCCGTGAGTTTGTTTGGAAGAGTCACATAGTCAATTCTGAATTGTTCGTTCCAAACATTTTTAATAAAAAATTGTGGACAAGAAAAATTTAAAGTTGGCAGCATTGTCACTTGCTTGATGCGAGGATCCATGACGACATCTCTAAGCAGCTTTCCATTGGATGGCTCGACAGAGTAATCGTGGACCACAGGTTTCCAGCAATCAAAAGTGCAAGTCGGTGTACCAGAGTTGTTAACATCAGCGCCAAGAACAAGCCATCCGACAGGGCCGGAGTGAATAAAATGTTGAGCTGAAGCCGCGTAACTTGATGCCATTGCCATGGCACCGCTAACCAGAACACTGTTTAATTCTTTCCCCAAAGCAATTCCTAGTATTGAACCACCGGACGCGCTAGCAGCGACTGCGCCCGCTATTCCAGCAGCAGTGCCTGCTGTGCCTGTGATCTGAAAGCCAAGGCCAATACCCAAGCCGACAGTGGCACCAACTAAGCTCCCACTCAGTAGTCCAGAAGTTGCGATCGAACCAGCAGCTCCTGCGACTATCACTGTCATCTTTGTTGGGTGGAAATCTGAAGAGGTTGTTGTGTATGTTATCTGCTTCTGAAAAATATACACCACAGAAAAATTTGAAAAACAGCAATAGATATTTGTAAAAATTAAAACAAATGTAATCATATCCTATTACTATGTTTATGAATGTTGCCAAACTAGTGCTACGCGTGGATGCATTCTTATAGGCGTATAAAAGCTCCTCCTTCAGATCATGCCGTCTTTAGGGCAGATGATGTTATGATTTTAAGGTGATCGGCTTCTTTGGCCAATTGCTAACGAGCAGGGTGTCATGTGACCAGCACAAAGACCAACCGTCTTGACTTTCTCCAACCTAAGCCAGGTACCCATTAGAGTTGGGTGGACTCAAGGGCGCCCTAAATAGGCTATCAAGAAATTTAAATCCTAGTCTTCACCGATATTCGAACCGAGGACCCCACTAACCCACAGCGCCTCCCTTTATTGGCATAGATGACTAGAAACTTTATTCGTTAATGATACGGACTAGGCTGATAACTATTTAAAATTAAATAATAAGCCTACTCAACAAATAAGAAACAAAAAGGGTGGGTCACGTAATGGGGAGCTCCAGTTTATAATAAATAGTTTATAAAAAGCACGTTGAGTTCACATGAAATTAAAGGCACATTTGAACACTTCCAACACACCTTGAATTTTGAAAAATAAAATACATACACAAATGTAGAAAGAACAAGATTAAATCTGATTTTTTCAAAAGTTTAAGAACTTTGTTTAGAATCATGTCATGGCCGGGCTTTACGCTAGTACACGAAAGTCGCAGCTAAAAGTTCATTATAAAAATGTATGTGATATCTACATATAAAGTGCATTTCTTATTGTAACATTTCTTCCCTTACATAAGTTACATTTACGTAATTGTTTTAGAATTGGTGTTTTGTTATTAAAAAATCGCTTACATAATTATTTTTTATAAATTAAACGGTTTGCTTTTAGAAAACTAAAAGTAGCCGTTGCACCTAAACTTTTCAAGCCGCATTTATTGGTGAAATAATATTTTTCGTATCTCTTCTAGTTTTTGCGCCCTGAGTGTGACAGACGGACAAACGGACATTTTGCACAAACCTAATAGCGGCTTTTCCCCTTACGGGGGACGCTAAAATAGTACTTAGATTGCGTAGCGGTGAAATAGATGTGTTGTTAGATTCTGGCCAAACGCCATGATTACATTTTAAACGGAAAAACCCGAGCTGTGGAGAAACACCACTTGTAGGCCTAAGTCGCCTAACCATAAATTCACTTTTAAGAAAAAAAAAATCTATTAAACATTCGAACAAGCATCATCAAGAAATTATTTCCTATGAAAAGAAAGCAAACGGACACAAACAACTATTTCAAAACTTAAAGATTTACCTAAAAGGTAGCCAGTCTTAATGAATAAAAAGAATGCAAACGCACAGTGGCGTAGCTATGGAGGGGGAGCCTGGGAAGGGGAGTCAAAATTTGAAAAAAATCCCCCGGATCCCCACGTCAGGGGTCCCCCAAATGAAAGTCCGAAATTACTTTTACATTAAATATTAGGCCATCATTTTATGCCATGATGTCGAATGTCAAAATGCATGGTCCACCAAAGAGTTTGAGCCCTATGGACTCTCAAATCACTAGGTTCGCCACTACAACCGCAATAGATTGAGACCTGAAGCTACAATCATGTCCAGCTGGACACAAAACATTGAAGTGAACAGGCGGCGAGGGTACTGTTGACAGTGCGTGTCCGCCCGACACATGACTGCGGCAGGTGATCAAGCGTGGCGAGTTGCTGACATTCGGGTACATACCCTTGTCAATTCACAGCCTACGATTGGTCATTGTTCTAATTTAATACGAACTGGCGATAGACCATGGATTTTGACAAGTTTTTGGGGGCTGTAGTCAAACCTATATTTATATAAATAGAGAGCTAAGCTGTTAAGTTGAACTCACAGTTCAGTAGTTCTACAGTCAGTGTTTCAGTGATAGCCTTGTACATTGTTTACTTGTAAGTTATTACAGTCAATAAATAACCAAGCAATTCAAATTCGTCCTGCCAAAGCATTTGAGTTTATTGTAGCTTTTGTTTTACAACTTTGTCAAGAAAGAGGGAGGCTTTTACTTTTTTTTTTTTAATGTAACGAAACCGAAAATAAAATGATCTGGTTTATAAATATAGCTAAATAATATTTATTTTAAGGGCCTAGATCAAGAAGAAGGCCATGATTTTTTTTTGTTTTGTTTTTGTTTTGAGAAAAATAGAAAATGAAAAATAAAATTCTAAGGTTCCTAATGATATTTGGTTTTTAATTGGCATTTTTTCACTGTGCTATCTTAGACAACTGAGGCAATGCTCCAAGTTTTTTTGTAAATCCAAGAAAAGCGTTATTAAAATTGACCTTCCCCTTTCTTTTAGAGATTGGACTTGACCCCCTTCTTTTATTGAAAGAGATTGGACTTGACCCCCTTCTTTTATTGAATGAGATTGGTCTTGAAACCCCTTCTTTTATTGAAAGAGATTGGACTTGACCCCCTTCTTTTATTTAAAGAGATCGGACTTGAAACCCCTTCTTTTATTGAAAGAGGTTGGACTTGAAACCCCTTCTTTTATTAAAAGAGATTGGACTTGAAACCCCTTCTTTTATTTAAAGAGATTGGACTTGAAACCCCTTCTTTTATTTAAAGAGATTGGACTTGAAACCCCTTCTTTTATTTAAAGAGGTTGGACTTGAAACCCCTTCTTTTATTGAAAGAGGTTGGACTTGAAACCCCTTCTTTTATTGAAAGAGGTTGGACTTGAAACCCCTTCTTTTATTGAAAGAGATTGGACTTGAAACCCCTTCTTTTATTTAAAGAGATTGGAATGGAACCCCTATCTAAAATTGACAGAAATAATATTCTCGTGATTATTCTATATTTTAGTCTATATTCTGAGCTAAACTATTGTAACATGCCATAATATAATTTTACGTTATAAGGCTACAATCAGTGGGGTGGTTTAACTGATAAATTGTGCTCTTCTTAACACCATTTAGTGCACCAAGGTGCTCACGTCCAGTTTCATGCATGAAGTGGCTATAGATGGACCTGTAAATCGGACATTGACCACCACTAAAATTTTCAGTGGCACTCTGTACACAAATCTATACTGAAACACAAATGAAGTCTGGTTAGAAGGTGCACAGATCATCCTGATAACTAAATTTGTAACTCACTATGTTTTCATAAAAATTTGACTTAGCCAAAAGTTATAAAACATAGTAATGATAACCGAGTAAAAAATCATGACCGCTTAGTAGTGCTTTGATACACTTTGATACACTGAATGACTACACTACACACATTTCGTGAACACATTGTTACGCATGAGTTACAAGCACTTGTAAAGATAAGAACGACAACCGATACAGTAAATAATTTTCATAAAACTTTACCTCCTTCTTACATTAGTGCCTACAACGGACCTCATTCACCAATCGTAAACAAACAACATTCAGTCACGTTGATAATATTGATAAAACAACAACAAAAAAAAGGTAATAGTATTGATAAGCAGATACCTTTACCAACAACCATGTTGTTTTTTAAACATATTTATCTCCCTTACCTATATTACACTTTCAATAACTGTCTTTAAAGAGAGTTTTTGTTCTTATGCTGTCAACTTATGACATTTCAACAATTATTAATTAAATTTTTTTTCTTGCATTTGATTTTATTACATAAAAATACAATACATACAAATAAACCCACTTTTTTAAAGATACTATATATTTCTTTTTCATGCCATTGATTTTATCATTAAATTACAATTTTTATGTCCACTTTTTTCATGTACTTAAAGACATGGTTGCAATAATAAAAGATATTTTGTTGATCTTAGAGTTAGATCTAGGACTTGATAATTTATATTTTTTCTATTTTTTTGTCTGTTTTTATTAATTTAACTACGTGATTTTAATTTAGATTTTTTTTTTTTTTTTTTTGCAAAGTACAAAAGCTTGTTTGCATTTTGAAGGAATTTTAATATTAGATCTAATAGCTTCTAGAAAGAAAGACAAAACTGCAACAGAAAAAGTTGTCAAGTAATTCAAGGGAGATAATCTAGTATTAAGCCTTAAAACCAAAATAGCGTATTTCTAATGACAATATTATGAATATATGGTCAAAAGAAATAAAACTTAACAAATTATCTCCGAGCAAAACAAATTACATATTTGTAATCTGCATTTTTTCTGCATATTCTTAAAATATAAGAGAAACCTGATTTAGCGTATCTAGTCACGTAAACTTATACCAAAAAAAACTTTCACGTATAGCCATTGTATAATTTAAAAATAAGATAGTAATTTGGGCAGATCTGATAGAGAATCACGTGGATAAATGTTGTTGGTATACGATTGGTAAATGAGGGATATTGTGATCGAGATATTTGCAGTAATAATAATCAATCACCGGCGGGCAATGCTTATGCTAGCCCTGGATGTCGCAAAATATGTGTGTCACAGCTGGGGCTGCGTAGCTACGGGAAATTCTACACTCTATTAATTAAAGCAAAATGTACCAGTGTTCAGGGGCGTAGCTAGAAATTCTCCATCGTTTGGGGGCTCGGGGGGACTGACTTCTTTGGAGGCCCCTACATTTTGCGTAATACTTAATTTTAAAGTAAAAAAATACTCATTTGGGTGCCCTCCTCAAGTGGGGGCCCGGGGGGATTTTCTAATTCTCCCCCTCCTCCCCCCTCCCTAGCTACGCCACTGCTAGTGTTCATGAAAATTATGTTTTTAGAGCAAATGAAAAAAAATAGTTTTCTAAACTTGTTTTTTTTTTTTTTCTTAGAGACAAGGTCGTTAATTGACACTAGTATCTCATGAGAATTAAAATATGAGAAATAACTGAACTTACTTGGTAGATCTACTTATTTCCCCTTTGTCCACAAGCCCTTGCAGAAGTATAAATGCAGTCATCGATAGATCAAGGCGAACGGACATATATACAACCCGTTTGCTTAAAGGTGCGTATGAGTTTAACTAGAAATTCTCAAGAAGCTACGACTGTGCTATAAATAGGTCTCTGAGGTAAAAAGTAGAAATCCCGATTTTATGTCATAGCAGACACACTGGGGAGTTCATGTTAGGCCTACGTTCTCTTCTAAAACAATGTTTTCTGAAACAAACGTATTCTTTTTTTAAGAAAGTTATTTTTAAGGAAAATGTTTGAATTTAGGATGTAAGGATTATAATGCATTATTGGCACTCTTTAAATAAGTCATATTTTATAGTAAACAAGGTTACTGAGAATTTGTATGGAAACAAACTCAGAATCGGATCCCGAGTGGTTCCACTCTGGCACTTTCTGCATTAATATTACAAGATCTGAACTTATAATAATAATAATTAAAACTTTTAAATAGCGCTACTTTCATGCTCTGAGCGCTTTGGTCCGATCTCGTTTCTGGACTAGTGGGGTGGTGGAAGGGGTATCTGGGAGAAGGTTCTTCCGTGCTGCCTTTGGGCGCTCAGTAAACACAGCTCTGCTTGAGTCGGGTGTCGAAGCTCTAGCCTCCTTCATAGGTCGCCAAGCCAAGTACCAGCATACTCGACCATCTCCCCACCATATAAACTATCAATTTACACGACCATATCCCCGCCCATGTAAAAAGATGAGACGTATGCGTGACGAAAGTGTTACCAATGTTATTGTATTGTTACCACAGTACAGTACGAAGATATATTAAATATTTATGTTATTATTTTAACTCATTTCCTAGCCAGTTTCCTGATATACTATACGTTATAGGTTTAACAAGCGGGTCCGGTGAGGAGCCCGGGGCTAAGCACTGTCCTGGATTGCAAGCATCTGAAATGTATTACAACGCACTTTTTTTTCCACATGTAAATTTAAGTTAAATTAAGAACGTTTGTGACAGAGTGAAAGACAAGCATGTGCTTGTAGTGGCCATGAACTTTCAAAATCGTCATTGTCTCTCGAGAAAGACGTATTGTAAGCGACTTAATTATTTATTTCACAATTGCTGGATAGTCTAAGAGCTGAGCCGGAGGCTCTTCGAGCTCTAAGTTTGAAAAAAACAACCTGTCTGAATCCATCCGAGAACAAATGTCAAACAGTAAAAAAAAAAAAAAAAACTGCGGACCACACAGGTCCGTCTGGGGGTGACCCGAGTCAATGTCTATAGGGCATTGCTGTTTCCAATACCACTGGCACTCCGACGCATGGACTAGAAATCATGGCCGAATCATATACCAAGATAACTGTGCGGGATTCGCCATTAATGAGACGGTCCCTTGAGGAACAGCGCATGGATTCGTGACAGGGTTGTGTGAGCTTACTTTCAACCCCACTAGCTGTTCAATGGGCGGAATCTCGCCCGCCCGTGGGCACCCCCACGGGAGTCATGTTTGTTACTCTTTCGCCAAACTACTTCCTCTGGTAGTCGTTTCCACGCGGGCGCCACGGTCAGGCAGAGCAACGTTCCCGCGTATTTCACAACCTGAACTGATCGATGGTACTACACTCTTAATATATTTGACCAAATACAGGACAAAAGGACGCTGGGATAATATTGGCGAAAACGTTTTGTGAAATGTCTTCTTTACTAAAGTCTTTCTGTACAGGAACGTATCATGAAGAAAGTATTAGAAAGATCTAAAGAAGAAGAGGAAACTAGACTGTAAGCGTTTTTAACAATTTCGCGTCATCAAATAAAAAAAATAGTCAAAGGCTAATTTTGAATTAAAATAGAATATAGGCAGTTTAAAAACAAAAACAACATAAAATGAATTGAGTAATATCTAACAATATTTATAAATTAAAATACAGAATACACAAAATAAAAAAAATCCAAAACTCTATTTAAAAAAAATAAATCTTTTTTTTTCTTTTGAATCTATTGGCGACACTCTACAAATGAAATCCTCTGCGATTGACGCCCCAGGCATAGCCTACCCTTACCCCTACCCGACAGCTATTGCTCTATAAGGAACGAGGTCACTGAAACTATGGTCTACTTATATTTCAAGAAAAGATTTATAGAAAAACAAAAGCTTGCCAACTAGAGATCTGTCTTGGCATCGCATTTTCTCTGGAATATCAAGGAAACTCTTTTAAATTATCGGGAACTCTATTTTTCACGTCATGAATATGCATCACAGTTATTTTAAATTTCAGGTGAAAGACTCATGCGCACAGCTCGAGTCGGGTTGAATATAAAGTCAATAAACCTTGATCTACAATTGTCTGCATTTATACTTCAGAAGGGTTTGTAGACAAAGTTGAAAAAAAAAGCAAGTAAGTTTAGTTATTTACTTTTCTCGGGTTATTTGTGTCTACAGTCATGTAGTGTGCAGTGAAATATCTTGACTTTTAGCTAGAAAACCAATCAATTTTTTTTTGTCATTTGCCATATAACCTGAGATCAGATAAGATAAATCCTATACTCTTAAAGCGAGCAATTCTTGTATATATGTATGTAATATATATATATATATTATTTCAAAAATGGCTCTAATGATTTTCTTTAGAATTTCAAGACATGTGTATATTAGTGAGAAAAAAAATTTGACCTCATTGACCTCATCGGAAAAACTCGAGGTCGACCGTTAGATCGGTTTGAAAATGCACCATGATACAAAAATTAATTTTGGCTCGTAGGTTTTATGACGTGAACGGGAAAAACGCTGCTTACGTCACTTGAGTTTTAAAGAATCAATAGACCTAATTAAATATTTGAGCACCATCTTATTGTAGATTGATTATTTATTGAACTTTGAAAGAGAAGTAATGAAATTAAATGTGCCAATACATGATTAGTTATTGTGTTATAAGTTTTTTTTTAGGGCGTGGATACGAAGGGCCTAGGAGAGATATGAATGAAGGGATGTGTAAAAGCAGACCATATCCCTCCACGGGCTGTAGCCCAACTGGGATGGATGGATGGCAAAAGCCGGTGTGAACTTCTTATAGTCCGACAGTCAGGCTGGGCAGAACATGGGGGGGGGGGGCGAACCTATTGTTCGGCGTAACAGATGTGCCCGACGGAAACGTTTCTTTAGAAAACTAATGCAACGATTTAAGTCTATTTAAAAAAGTTCCAAAATTACATGTCTGGACGCGACCATCTTAGAAGTTATACTGCAAAGGCTTTTTTCCAAGCCAATAATAGTTACCCTACAATAGTTTAAGCTAAAGATGTATTGTAAACCTATAAGACGGACGTGAGCTGTGGTTTGTCTAAGACTGTAGGAGGACTTACGAGACTTTATAGTTAATAGCTATGCACAATTACATTTAGAACTAACAAAAGACTAAAGCAAATTTCTAGATTAGTAGTTTTTGTCCGATCTTTCATTTTCTTAATTTCAAAAATATTCCCAAAATGATTTCAGGTACATAACCTTCATTAAGAAGTTATTTAACCGAGCAAGGCTCGGCCACATGATACTATAAAATAAGTGAGAGCGTAAAGTGTGTAAGTTTGACCAATTTAGATTGAGATATTTGTGTACAAACATTTCTTTCTTTTTTTTTTTTAGGAAATTTTAAAGATGGTTGTAGCTACTGTTGGAGTAGTTGCAGGAGTGGCGGCCATTGCTGCCACTGGTGGAGCAGCAGCGCCAATTGTTGCAGCTGCCGCAGAAGGAGTAGCGTTAGGAGCAACTGGCGCCGCAACAGCGACAGCCGCCGGGGTAGCGGGAGCAACGGCAGCAGCTACTTCGGCAGGGGCTGTCACCGGTGCAGTGGCTGCTGGAGCTGCCGGAGCTACTGCTGGTGGTGTAGTAACAGGTGCAGCAACTAGCGCTGCTATCGCCGGAGGCACTGCTGTCGGAGTTAGTGCTTCCGGAACTGGTGCTGCTGGCTTAGTCACCGCTGGGGTGGCTGCAGGTCCAGTTGGATGGTTTATACTAGGCACTGAGAATGACACTATTCACAAAAACGACAATCAAGTGGCGACGTACACATTCGACTGTTGGAAACAAGTTGTACATGACACGTCGACGGAACCCTCAAATGGAAAATTGTTGCGCGATGTTGTCTGCGACCCTCGAGTCAAACAGACGATTGTCAAGAACAACGAAGACGGTCAGCTTCCAGAAATAACTCTGCAGAATATATGGGATGAACTTTTCCGCATTGATTTCGTCATGTTGCCGACTCAACAATTGGCAGCACATGCTATGCGAATGTAGTAACACTGGCCACCAATGTACAATCAAATTAAAAAAAAAAAAAAAAGAGTGTGAAGTTTGTGTAAATAGAAAAAAAAATTGTTTTTTTTTTTGTGTGAATGTTGAAATTGTTGTTGATAAAGTAAGTTGCATTGTTATTTAATGAAGTATATCACATTTATTATGATTCATAATACTTTTCATAAAATGTGTCGTTATTATTTAAAATTAAAACGCAGGTGCTAAAATAATGACGAAAAAAATTTCATTTTTAAACTATAAAAAAACTAAAAAAAATTTTTAGAATAAAATTTTTAATACATTTTTTTCTCTATGTTATGATTATCCTTAATCAAAGTTTATTGTAAGAATTATTCAAATTCTAAAACAAACAAAAAATTGACTTTTAAGCAATCATACCAGTAAATTTTATCTTCTTATCTTATATAATACAAACGTTACTTTAAAAAAGAAGATGGATTATGTCCTATGCGTCATGCATTCACTCATGCATATTAACCAATGACTTAAATTCTGCCAAGTCACTGGTTTTCCTGGCTAGCTCAGGCATTCCATGCTCTAATGCAGGGTTCTCAAACACGCGGCCCGCGGGCCGCATGTGGCCCGCGAAGCTATTTTGTGCGGCCCGCGACCATGTATGCAAATTAAAAAAAAATAGATAAAATATTTACAATTACCACATATAAGCGGCGAAATGATTTACAACTGCACAACGTGCGCGACGTGTTTCAAAAACTGGAAGCTTGTATTGACAGGTGTGGGCGACCATGGGAAAAACTGGTTTCAGTGGCTACGAACGGTGCACCAGCAATGTGTTCAGAGAAGTTTGGTGTTGTTGTATTAATGGTAGAGAAACGGAATTAGCTCAGGTTAGCGGGACATTTTGCAGCCATACACTGCATTCTGCACCAAAAAGCACTCTGTGGCAAATGTCTACAAATTAAGAACGTAATGGATGTTGTGAAGACGATGAACTTCATACATGCAAGGGGTCTCAACCACAGACAGTTTGTGTCATTTCTAGCTGATTTGGAAACGGAATACGGAGAGTTGCTGTATCATACTGAAGTCAGATGGTTGAGTCGTGGATACGTGCCCTGCCCAGCGTAGTTGTCGGACCATAAGAAGTCCCTCCAGAAGTCACCCATTGAAACATACTCAGCCCCAAGGATCTCAGTAAACGGACAGCCCCTTAACGTGGTAGACCACTTCACATATCTAGGTAGCAAAGTGTCAAATGACGCCTCACTTTCAAGGGAAGTTGATAACCGTGTGGCCATGGCCAGTAGCGCTTTTGGACGCCTTCAGGCGAGAGTTTGGAAGAACAAATCGCTCCGCCTAACTACAAAAATAAATGTCTTCCAGGCGGTGGTTCTCTCAACCCTTCTACATGGCTTTATAGACATGGACACTGTATAGAAAACAGCTAAGACTTCTTGAGCGCTTTCACCAAAGACGCTTGCGCTCCATCATGGACATACGATGGCAGGATCGCAATACAAACAGCGATGTCCTTGCGAACGCCGGTATTTTAGTAAACTAAACTGCCTAATTTAATTAATAATTATAAAAACCTTATTTTAGCATTTAACTGCAGTGACAGTAGTGTTTCTAAAATTTAATGAAAAAGCATCTCTTTTCGTGGTGCGGCCCGCTGACTGGTTATTACTTTCCACTGCGGCCCACATGCTGATATGAGTTTGAGACCCCTGCTCTAATGGCACTAGGGAAGAAAGAGCATTTGTACAGATTTGTCCTAGCATATGGGACGAGGAATGTGGGCTGTCATTTTATATAACCCTCAGCTTCATTAGCCATGTCAAATCTATAAATACGTTATTATAATTTTTTCATTTCAATAAAATTATTCTCAATATTGTCTAAACAATTTTTTTATATTTTTTTGTATTTTAATTCACCAAATCGTCCAACAAAAATGTTTTGTATTTACACCAGATCAACTTGCTTTTTCTTTGGAACTAGCCGGATATAATCCACAACCCTTAATTTGTGTATCTCTGATCTAGTGAATTAGATTGTTGATTCTAGGAAGAAGTACTGTCCTATATCCGTCTAAGGTAATCTGGAAGTTATTGGAGTCTGAGCTATCTTGACTTGTCCTTTGTACTATCTGTGAACTGTATTGAGGACCTGGGGTTGTACCGTGAAGTGTGTCGGTGGTCTGTACTTGTATTTAGATCAGCGGCGTTGTGCAGGCCGCTCGTGGCTTCAGGCTGTGAGGGGCATCAAACTTTACCTCAGTATGTATTACATTCCAATGCCCTTGAGTTTTTGGTTTAAAAACAGGATAATATAATGTAGGTCTTAGGACATTTGAGATTGGCCTGAAGACTTTTCGACTTTTCAGATGGTGTTCGAATACTGATTGTTTGTTAACAAGAAAGCACGTAAGATTCTTTTGTAATATCTTGTTTGTCTTATTGCTTTTTTGCGTACTAGCAATACTCTAAAAATGAATACATGTTATTTTTTAAAAAAGCAAGTCTTTATGCAGTTTTATTTCGATTTTTTTAGGGCATCATGATGAGCTACCGCTCCGGGTATCATATACCCTAGCTACGCCACTGATTTAAATAGAACAGGATATGTGGTACTTAAAATAAGAAACTCTGTGACTTGCTAGCTAAAGTCCATTCCTATTTGTTTATTCTAGCTGTAAATAAATGCCTCGTTTATTATTACCTCATTCCTATCGTTGAGTGCTTGCCTTAGATTTACAACATTATATTAATGTGTCACCTCAGGGATTGTAGGTTTGATATAGACAACCTTTTTCGGGCAAATGGAGTCAGTAGCCTATCCGGGGGAAAAATCTAGGAGAAGGTTACTCTGACTTCCAAGCCCTACTGCGGTATGAATCATTAGGTGTGGAGTCCCTTTGGCATTGGGAGTATCATCCAAAGTGTTTCTCAAAGTGGCATACGCCTACCCCCTGAGATACGGGAAGGATTGAAAAGGGGGTGGTACGTAATGCACACAATTATGTAAGCTGTTGTTGCTTTTTTTACAATACTCATCTACTAAGTTCAGTTGGTAAATAACAATAAATACGTTTTAAATTAGATATTTATTATTAAAAATTGTAAGAATAATTTGTACAACGATCATTGGATAATGATGTTACGATATCCAACACTTTTCTTTTTCTACGTCAATAAGATATTATTTTTTAACTTTATGTACAAACTAGACAGATATTACCCGCTGTCCGCGGGTCTTAATTTGCGTAATGCTGATGTAGTCAGTGATATTGTGCATTAGAAACAAAGAAAATAATAATGTTTAAAGTAAAGCGAATGCGCGAATTCACGTTAAAAAAAGAAATCATTAATGGAGCTATAAATAGAAACTTGACCTTATTTTACGCGATAATAAGATAATAGTTGCAATCATGTAAAAATGCTTTAGAAAACAAATTTCAATGTTAATTTGATTAAAATATGAAATGAATGGACTATAATTAGTATGTTCAAGTGTTAAAGCTTTAAACTATCTTTGCGAAGAGAAGTTCTATCATCTTTAGTTCTAGACCTAGATCTAGATCTAGGAATAGAGAGATTTGTAACCTTTCGGTAATGTCTAATGCAACTATGTTCAACAGGATTTTTATATTCGCAGATACAAAGAACGAATTTATGTAAAAATCCTTTTGAAACACAAATTCGAAGGTTAATTTTGTTAAATAATTAAATCATTAGACTATATTTTGTATTTTCATGCGTCAAAGTTAAAATCTATAAGTGTAAAGTGTATTTCTTAAAATTAGATCTAGAATAATCTAGATCTAAATCCTTTCGATCTTTTTCTCATGTGAACATTTGTTAACAAAGCCTAGTTCATAAAATAGTATAGCTGTAATAGACTTGGGAAACTTTATTTTTTTAGGGTTTTAAGTTTGTTTTAGGGCTACAATTCATACATACAGGTCTAAGTTAGTACCCAAGGAACATTTCTGTCAAGTTTTGTCAAGATCGGTGAAATGGTTTTGATTTCTATACGGGGACATACATACATACATACATGCATGCATACATACGCCTTTGTTTTCCTTTTATATATTAGATATGTAAACACTAAGAATACAAACTAAATCACTTATCAAATACTTTATTGGAAGAGAGTTATACAGTTAAAGTCAATCCTTATCTTTTTTGGTGGGGAAGATTGTGGAGAGGCTGGGCAGACGAGGGATACTAATAGGTTACGAAAATTATAGCAGGGGTTTACATGTGTCAACATTTTTGGGAAACACTTGATGTATGATTTCCCCTGCAACAAGGTCTCAGAGTTTGTGCCAATATAATCATAAGCGTTCGTTTTAATGACATTATCATGTTCCAAAGAGAGACCAGGATGTATGATGCTCTTATCCGAGACCCATCGTTATAGTAGGCGTCAACAATGGCCTGCAATCTGTGGGCAGTTTAGACCAATAGCTCGTTTCCACGTTTTACAGACCAGTGACGTTGCATCGAGCTATTGGTCTTTATTGCCCACAGGTTGTGACGTTGCAGGTCAGTGTTCAGGTCTGTTATGGCAGTTCGTCTCGCTTTATCCAAGGTTCAGGAATGAATACCAGAGAGGAAATTGTGTTGTTGCTGCTGTAAAGCGACTTATTTCGCATCCATTGCCATCTGAGACCAACGATGTGAAAAATTAAGTACGCCAAAAAAAAAAAGACTTACAAAATGAAGCTTTATATTGAGTGAAACGGTATCAAATATTTTGAATGAATCATGTAAATAATTTTAGTAGACCTAGACAAATAATAATAAATTTTGGACTATTTCTATTTTTTGTTTGTGCTTAAAATGCAACTTTCGTGTTTGTTGCGAAAATTTGTGTACTATGATTATGTTTTTTATGTTGTATATGTTTTGGATGTTTTATATATTTTGGATGTTTTATATATTTTGGATGTTTTATATATTTTGGATGTTTTATATGTTTTGGATGTTTTATATATTTTGGATGTTTTATATATTTTGGATGTTTTATATATTTTGGATGTTTTATATGTTTTGGATGTTTTATATGTTTATGGATGTTCAGATACGAGGATGAGCACATACAAAATTTCTCGCAAGACTAAGAAGGAGGGGGATGCTTGTTGGCAGGTTTCAAACTCGCTACCATTGAGATCCCCTAAAGAATGTCCAGATTCTATACCACAGGACTTGTTCAAACCTGATTTGAAAATAAGAAATGAATTTCATCTTAATAGACGAAAAGAACCACTATAAGCTTTGTAATAACAACAATGTACAGTGTGACCCACTCCAATAATTCAAGTTGCTTGTTGCACACAATTTTGTTTCTTGGTGATATTAAATGTGTAAACAAAATCTGAGTTTTGTAATCTTGAACAAACCAGACTTAGATTAACAAAGACATATGACCCTGATATTACAAATATTTCTCACGCTCAACTGATTAGTAAACCCATTGGTTTAGATATATAAATCTAGTACTCTGTAATGTAGTAGAATTTTTTTTTTATTAGTCTAAAAGATTGAAAAAAAAGGACTTAAGTTTTAAATGTCCATTAGCCTTCAAGATCAGATATTGACTAATAAGAAAACAAATACCACTGATTGTCAGTGGAATAATATTCCGAAAAAATATGTAATAAGTGAGTCATAAATTATTACGGTTTCTTGAAAGTTTTTTTCATAAGACTATAAATGAAAAACAGAAAAACAGGCGCGTTTATTGTTAATCCATGGTTATTGGTTGTCGCCGCTGATGGTCTCATGCTGTTTGTTCGTCCAACTACTTAATCACCAGTTTGTTGTTTTAATATTTAATTGATCTAAATCGTGATCTTTAACCTTTTTGGCTTGCCACCCACATTTATATTTTCTCTTTAAAAAGATCCGCAAGCGTGAGAAGGCAATTTTAAATTAAACTTGTTTATTAATTTTCATGCTGTCAATAACAGATCGTTAATTGTGTAACCATTATTTATTAAAGAAATATGTCAAATTACTTGCAGTGATATTATTGTCATGACTCTTTCAAATCCTTTTAATAGTCCCTTTATGTTAATGAAACTTAGGGCTTACTTGACCTACTTTTTTTTTAGGTTTAATTGTAATGTGTATATACATAAATATAATTATTTCTAAATTTACTAAAACATTTAAGGTTAATTAAGCTAATGGGAACATTGTGCCTCCTGCAGTCTCACCATATTAGAAATGCCAAGCTTAAAGTAAGTCTAAGTAAGGGGAAGTTCTTGGCTAAATCAAGTCGATTTATTTGTTTACTCGTTGAGTTTTTTTACGCACTAAATCCATTTTAACCATGTGTGTTGATAGAAAAATAATAATTTCACTTTCGACCAGTTTTGAAATTTTACAGGAAAATTAAAGTGCAGCCATATCTCTGTTGTGCCTCCTGCGTCAACATTCTTTTTATTGAAGACATACTTTTGTAAATCTTTTTTTTTCCCTGCGATTCAAATTGAACATAATTAACAAATGGTTAAAAATTGTCATTTATATATTTTTTTTAAATTTATTACATCCTAAAAGCAAATCGTATTATCTCCCTAGTTCATGGTTAAGTGAATTGCATAGAAATCAATGGCAGTAATTAATTTGTCAACAAACAAGTTAGGTAAGATTGTAAAACTTTTTAAAACAGATTTAATATAAAAGACAAAAGGATTTCCTTGCAGTCGAAGTTTTGTTTCATTCCTTTTCTTTAGGTGCCTACGGTGTAGAACAAATCTGCTATTACAACATCAACCACTACATTGAAAAAATATTGCAACCCCAAACATAGTTAATCTAAATTGTACAAACGTACAACTTTGACTCTTTTATTTATATTTAAAAGTTCCCTTCTAAGACCTTGCGATCTGTTGGGGCAGATGATGTAAAGATTAGCTGTTTCTGTAGCCTACGGCTAACGAAGGTGACATGTGGCCAGCACAATGACCAACCGTCTTTACTTTTCCCCAAATAATGTCAGATACCTATTAAAGCTGGGTGGACTTATATTTGCAACATAATAAATCGACATTTTCTCAAAACGTGGGGCACGATCCATTAGGAAGCGGCAACTTCCTCCTAAAGAGGGCGCAACTTCCTATCAGTGGAATGTAAATATGGTCAAATAATTTTTTTATGAAGGGACACAACGAATTCATATTTCTGTAGATATAAATCGACGCATAAGTATTAAGTAAAGGAAAGTTCCCCTTCAGACTTTGCGATATATGGGGCAGATAATGTTAAGATCATCTGTTTCTTTGACCAACGGTTAACGCGCAGGGTGTCATGTGGCCAGCACAACTACCAACCACCTCTGCTTTCCCACAACAGAAGTCAGGTACCCATTAGAGTTGACTGGACTCAGAGGCGTCCTAAAAAGCCCGAAATTTAAAATCCCAGTCTTCACAGAGATTCGAACCAAGATCGCAGGTTCGGAAGCCAAGCACGTAACCACTCATCTACCCTAACCCTAACCCTAGCCCACTGATTATTAAGTAATTTATTAAGATGACATTATTGATCAACCAAATTTTCGTAAATTAAAAAAAAATAATGTGAAGACTTAATAACATAAACATTTCGAGACAGGCATATGCAAAATATACTGAGTCACAAAAGGACCACACAGCAGAAGAATGCAAATATTTTTTGTGTTCAAAATAAACTATCTTCGCTTTTCTTTAATTAATTTGGCATGCACTTTAATTACTGCCCTGCTGGCTGGAGGGGTACCCTGCTTACTCCTTTCGACTTTTTCCAGAAACTATCTACGAAATATTAACTTTAAAAAAGTACTGAATGGAAAGAGCTGCAATAACATTCTTAATGTACATTTGGATTTAAAAGATATTGTAGACACATATTCAAAGAAAAACATAAAACGTATGCTATACATATATGTCTTCTTATTCATCAAATCTGATAATATTCCCGTCTACACTGTGGAAGCGTTCTGACAGACTCTCAGCTTGTTCGTATAGGAAGGCGCAACTGCTAGTTTAAAAAAAAAACACTGGATATGATATTAAATTCAATTCTCAACAGAACAAATTTTTAAGTATTATAACATGAAATTCTGAAAGGTATTTATTGAAAAAAAAATATATATTTCTTTTTAAAACCGTGAAACGAAAGTATTTTTTTATGGACAATTTGTTTAAAGGGAACGTGACCTATTTTAACCTCAACACTGGCCGTGCTGTAAACCCTCAAACAACAAGAAACATTGTTTTGATAATAAATTTCACTCAATTAACATGTTTAATATTTTTTTTTAGTTTATATTATAAGATTAAAAAAATGAATGCGAATTATTAAATCTATTACATATATTTACTCTAAACAAATAGTAAACTGTTTTTTAAATATCTCATTGATGATAACTTTACATATCTCTCTCTGTATATATATATATATATATATATATATATTATTTGTATTTACACTAATGACCAGTGTTACTCCACACGTACAGCATGTGCTGCCAACTGTTGAGACGTCAAAATGACGAAATCAATGCGGAAAAGTTCATCCCATATATTCTGCAGAGTTATTTCTGGAAGCTGACCGTCATCGTTGCTCTTGACAATCGTCTGTTTGACTCGAGGGTCGCAGACAACATCGAGCAGCAATTTTCCTTTAGAGGGTTCCGTCGATGTGTCGTGTACAACTTGTTTCCAACAGTCGAATGTATACGTGGCTGCTGGTGTTCTGCCTTCGTGAATGTCAGTGCCCAGTACGCACCATGCTAGAGGTTCTGCAGCAACTCCAGCCTTCATTAAGCCTACAACACCGCTTGCTGAAGCGCTCGTTTCTATTCCAGACGCAAAACCAATAGCTGAACCAACCGCTGCACTTTTTGCAACACTGCCGACTGTGGCCCCAGGATTGCCAGCTAATGTGGCAGCAGCACCGCTTGCAGCGCCTACAAAAGTAGCTAGTGCCGCTACTCCCGCCACTCCATACGCTGTTTCCTTTCCTGCTTCTAGTGTACCTAAAGCTAGTTCTTTCCTATTGGCTGCTATTATTAACGCCAAAGAACCAGCGAAAGCAACCTTGGGTACAAGTTTAGACACTTGGCCTATCACAGCAGCTTTTGATTCCACAGTTTCCGGTATGGTAGCAACAGCGGCAGCCATTCCAGCAACCACTGCTACAGTAGACACCACCATCTTCTGAAATTTCCAAAAATGAAAAATATAACGTCACTTAAAACAATTTGATCAATATATATTTTGAAGTAACGTCTGTATTTTATAACATAAGAAGATAAGATAAAAATCAAATGCCATTAAAACTATAAAAAAAAAAATTAACATTCATAAATATAGAGGTAATGTAGAAAAGTGTTTTTGTGCTCTAGATCAAAAATATTGATAGATTGTACGTACAGTAGACGATCCAACGATGTTTGTTATTCTCTTTGCCAGTGCTGCATATTTTTTCCTCAGTGCCGGCGATAGCCTGTAAAACCGATGCCTTGTGCAACTGACTATCCTTACTATCCTATCTAGAAATGTCCATGGTCGTACTTCCACCACACCTTGGCCTTTGATGATACCTTATCACCAGCACGGATATATTCATTATAATCTCAAAAGATCTTCGCTACTTCCATCACACCTCGGCCTTTGATCCCTACGTCATGCTCAGAATAATTTTATAATGTTACATCCCCCACATCAAATAGAAGCGCTGTAGCTAAGTACACACTCAGATTTACAATATAAAATAAGATTTCTCATCAAGAATGCAAATTAGAAGAGGAAACACTATAAACGCATTAGTAACATGTTAAAAAGTGTCACAAAGTATTCTACATAATCATATTTAAAGCTTCCACTCTTCTCTTTTTTATTTAGTTTTATGGCTAATTATTTAGTCAGTGAAGTATGTGCCATTGGTACAAATGAAATTACTATTTTTTGTATATGAGACTTAATAATCGACAGTTTTTAGTATAACAAGCATGCTTAAAGAATATGCTGTAATTATTTATCATTTATTTATCAAATCGTCTACATACGTCAATGCGACTACAAGTTATTCATCTAACATAAGGAAACAACAAACAATAGAAAAGGAATATTTTATGAAACAATACTAAGGGAAACAACCACATATACTGCCATTTACCTGAAAATTATTTTGTTTAACTCCCTTTCTGATTGTAAAAGTAAAAAAAGTTCCCTTTTCAGACCTTGTAGTCTATTGGGCAAATGATATAGGTCTAAAGGTCATCTGATTCTGTGGCCCTCGGTTAACGAAGGTGTTATGTGGCCTGCACAACGACCAACCGTCTTTCCTTTTCCCATCTAACGTCAGGTACCCATTAGAGCTGGGTGGACTCAGAGGCGCCAGACGATCCGGAAATTAAAATCGCTGTCTTCACATGGATTTGAACCCCGGACCTCGGTTCGAAAGCCAAGCGCTTTGCCGCTAAGCCACCGCGCCCCTTTCTGCTACTTAGAACAAAATGAATAAATTAATACTATAGGATTATCTAATTGGTTAATTTGTTGGATTGATTCGTGTTTTGCTATGGATTATGAATAACTAAGCAAAATTTAAATTTGATTCGAGAATGGGAAGTGTGAGAAGAAAACGGATTAAAGGGGATTAAATCCATGTATGCATTGATCTCTCATTTTCGAAATAAAACAAAATAATTAATCAGCAACAATTAATTTAACTATGCCTATTTGTTTAATATTTTTTATTGATTCGTATATCGTCAGGTTTAATGAATAATTGTATATAGTTTAAAATGGATCAGAGAATAGAAAATGGGAGAAAAAAATGTTCAAACATTTTACCAGACAGACATACGGACAGACTGAGTTAATATATGCTTTTTTAAAAACATGGAGATTAGCTACAATACGGAAATTTAAAATAAATACATTTACAAGCATGGCAATGATACTGCTTTTTTTTTTAGACTCTTCTAAAAAGCCGTTACTGAGACTTCCTCCCAGATACCTCTACCCCCCCCCCTTTCACACACACACATCAACTAGTCCTGACAATTGATAGGACCTAGCATATAGAGAAAGCTAAAAGCATGATATATTGCGCTACTCAACAAACAATTGTCCAATCCCATACATTTTTACCAATTAGGTACAAAATTAATTCAAAATAAACGAAACAATTACACTTTATATACGTATTATAATTTATTTTTAAATTATTTTTATATTCTTCTTTTGCTTTGGCTCACTGTGGTTCAGTTACTGTTGTGTAGTGGCGTTTTCATACTATGACATGCGCAGGGGAGTTTTTAATTTAATTTAAGCTATTTTTACTAACCTGTCTGAGAAGGATTGTCTTAGGGGCTTCGCTATATAAAAGCTTAAAAAAAACAACCAGAACGACCCTGTTTTCATGTTTGTAATTGTAGCCGGCCCTTTCTTTCTTTGGTTTGCTTTTGGGTACATGTTTCGCATAATGTGAGATGTTGGTTGGTGACCACTTCAAAAGTGCCCACGAGTAGATTTTCGTTATTAGTGATATTTCTATTATTCTATTTCTAGAATCTTCTCAGCCATCATTGACGAGCCTCGCTTAGCCTCTTTTTTGATTAAAAAAATGTTTTTGTGTATTTCATCTTTTATGCTTTCCACATGCTTTGCGCGCTTTTCTGCACCAGTGGGGAGGGTGTATCTAGAAAAAAATGTTCATGCTGCCTTTAGGCGCTCAGTTAGCACATTACTGCTCTAGTCATGATAGAGCTCAAACAACTTGGTAGGTTTTCACCACTCAGCCAAATATCCCTCATTTCCGTTACTGATGACTTGCATGTCTCGCAAAAGCATAGGTCGCAGTGCATACACTTAAATCGTAGAAATCACAAATCTTATACAAATTTATATTTGCGTTTCCACACTTCTAAACCAATGACGTTCCCATACAGGATGAAAAATACATAAGCATTTTAAAAAATTAAAAAAAAGGAAACGTGAATGGAGAGTTACGCTACATAATATTTTCTCGAGAGTCGGAATAGAGCGTTAAGCTCATTTTTAAAAATAGAGTGAAACAGATTTTTAAAAAAGTACTTGGGAAACTGCCTAACGTACGCGTATGTAAATTTCTAGTATCAAGTAGTTGAAAGATGTTTGCTTATTTGAAGTACCAATATTTACTAAACAACGCTAGATAGCATAAAAATCTAAGAATTCTAAAGAGCACGGCTACTACTACACACATATCATTATTATGGACTGTCGCACTTATAAAAAAAAAAGTTTTCATATTGTTACAAACTTACATTATCCTATGTGATATAATACAGAATGGACCGGTCTCTCTCTCTCTTGATAACATACTACGTAAGAGCAGCTGCTGACTGGGGAAAAATGGAGGGACTCACTGTTAACTGTATGTCTGCCTCTACAAAGCAAGCAGTTTGGTAGTTTTTTCTGTTATCTTCATTGCTTTTTTTTATCTGTATATCTATCTCTATCACAGGTTATTTGCTTATTTCTGCTAACCCTTTTTCTGTTAGTACTTCTGGTCCATTACTTTGAAACATGTTGCCTTTTATTATATTTAAAGTAAAGTTTAGTAAACTTATAAATTTATCATCGTAAAAAAAGGAAAGAAAGCTTTATAGAGAAAATTTAGATCTAGGTTCGATGATTGATTAGCTCTTAAAATGTTGTTTTTTTCCTAAACATTTGCAAATGAACCGGATATAAATCATATATTGTTAAAATCTCAGGAAACGAAAAGTACATTTTAACTAAAACACAAACAATATACAATTTAAAAGCTATACATTTTGTGCTAGACAATTATCTAAGACCGTCTGTGACACAAAACAAATCAACAGTAGCCAATGTTTACTCTGTCGACTTACGCTGCTTCTTTTTCTTTCTCCACACGTTTTTGAGAAGTATTTATGCAATAATTGATATTTCAAGGCGTAAATAAGCAACAACTTGATTGCTGAACAAAGTATCAGACATTGACCGGAAATTCCCAATGTACTAAATGGTGTGACGATTATGAATTTCCGATACACCGAAAGGTTTTTCTTAGACTTCCATACCAGATCCAAAGTTTCACAAAATAAGCTCCAGCTACATCTCATCTGTCCCATTTTCGAAACGTCATCCCTCCATTTTTCCCTGGTCAGCAGCTGTTCTTAGCTGTCATATCAAGAGAGCGTTTTCTCATTGGTTGATTCGGACTACCCGTCCCATGCTCTGATGGCATTAGGGAAGAGATATTTAGAATGGGTTGTGCTGCCCTTGTACATCCGCCCAAAATGTGAAGCGATAAGTGCCAATAAGAGGTATACATGTATTCACAGAAAACTGGAAATGGTATTTGAACTGTGCATCTAGTGTCTGTATTTTCAGAGTGATGATATAGAAGAACTTCAATCACCGTCACAAATTTATCAAATCGTTTTTTCATAGTTCGTAACAGTAGTATGATGAACGCTCCAGAGAGTTATTTATAGCTATTTTAATGATTCTACGGTATGATTAATTAACCACCCCATCGAATGGTAAAAGTGGCGATGAAAGAAAACCAATTTTAAGACTACCTAAAATGCCATGCAGAAAGGAAACCACTAATTTTAACCACATAGTTTAAATCAGTGGTTCCCAAACTTTTTTGTCTCGTGGACCCCTTGACATGCTTTCTGGTTTTCCGTGGACGCCCCTGTTTGAGTTATATTGAATTTTTGAAAATTCATCAAATTACACATTTTGTTTAAATAATTTCCAACCAGTGACATGAGGAGTGAAAAAGAAATTTAAAACAAAATTTTAAGTTCAATTCATTCTTTTTACAATAAATTTATTAACAAAATTGAAATTTAAAAACCCATTACGTAAAAGTTAATATGTATCGTTAACTAACACTAAACACATTGGAAACTTTTGTTTCTTAAAGGTTTGCAAGCTCGACTTCCATTGCTACGGAGATTTTTTTTCATATAGAGATTTCTTGTTTTAGTAAAAGGTTTCACAAAGAGGTTTCATCAGAACTATACATCATAATGAGAAAATTTATGTTCCGGAAGCTTTTTTTGCCAATTGTATGTCATTATCTTATTTTGCAAGATATTTTAAGAACCATTATATTTTCCTTAAAATTTGAAAGCAAATATTTTGTCAATTGTAGATCCTTTCTCAACTTTATCATGGTGTGTTCAATAGTTTTCAAATCTTATCAGGGTGGCTTTGTCTCCAACGATCCTCCAGCTTATGTGGTTTCATGGTGTCATTACATAAAATGTTGTTTAATAAAGGACACATAGGCAATATAAGTTCGGTGAGAAAAGAAGAAAAAACATTTTGAAATTTCAGCCATGATAAATATTAGTTATCTCTAGAAAACATTTAGCTATTTAAATGAGGTATTTAAATTTAAAATATGTTTTTCATTCCAATAATACAATAAAAATTGAATGGCCTAGCTATAATAACGTATAAAAAATGTATATTTGTATGATATAATCGGTGATTTCATTAATGTGAGATTTATATTAAACTCAATTCTTCTTAAATGAGATCCACTCTCGTGGACCCCTATTTGCATGTCGTGGACCCCTATTTGCATGTCGTGGACCCCCTATTCTTTTTTTTTCAGATTCGTGGACCCCTTGGAAGTCCTCGTGGACCCCTGGGGGTCCATATGGACCACTTTGGGATTCACTGGTTTAAATGAACAATGTAAACATTTATTAACATTGCGTTGTTTTTTAAATATTGTCTGTACTACTTTATAAATTCAAGAATTTTAGCTGCGTTACTCAATCTCATCAGCTTTGGTTACTATTGCAGAGAAAAATCGTAAAAATTTCTATTTTTTGAACGATACAATTGCTAATGTTAAAATATCTTATAACTTCCGAGATCTATGTTAGGTGTGCTGTGATACAAGATACTATAGCATTTTGTATCATTTGTCTCTTTACAAGGTCTGTTAAAAGATTTATAAACTCTGTACATTTTTGACAAGGCTGGAAAGTAGAATTTCAGTGCGTCTTACCGCCTTCCTATCATTTCAAGAACCATTATGATATCAAGCAGTGATTCACAAAGTTGTCTATATAGACCCCCAGAGGTCTACGAAGACTTCCAAGAGGTCTACGAAAGTGGAAAAAAATAAATTGTGGGTCTATGAGATGTCCGAGGTGGTCTACGATAATAGATTTTACATTCCTTTAACGGTTAACGTAATTATTTTATAGACTAGCATATGATTTATACCTTGGTAAATATTTATCCTGCTATTCAAGCCAAAGAATCGTTGTATTTAGTCTCAATCTTATTTTTATAAAAAGCTTAATTTTGTCTACATGTTACACATGTTTAACAAAAAGAAACAAGCAATTGCCTAAGTGCTCATTTTTATAATGATACGAAGCCAATTCTGAGACAATGTTACCCTGACAATATCAAAAATAAAGTTCTGTAACATCATATAGAAAAGATGCTGGTCTGTGAGCGTCTTACAATATATCTTAACTTATATCAATATATGGAAAACACTACAGGTAAAACATTGTACCAGCCGTTGTAGTCGTGAGAACTGTTTTACACACACCTAGAACTGATACTATTAGAAGAATTTTTTTAGCAACAGTTCAAGGGCACATCGGAGACATGAGTTATCAAATTAAAAGCTTCTTATGTGATTCTTGCAAAGGACATATATACAGTTTGGGATCAGCAGCGTTACAGACTTTGGCGATGTGTGCTACAAACTGCCTAAGGGTTGCCAGCTCCTTATTTTTCCTCAGGGTTGACCCACGAGATCTTTTCTACTAAATTTAGAAAGCCTTCAGGATAGAATACTTAAAGTTAAAAGTAAAGTAGCAATTATCCATAAAACACTGAACCATAATCTTTAAATCCAAAAACAAAATGTAAAAAAATACTCAGAAAGACACAAAGATAAAGGTGCATTCCTCGTCCCAAATGCTAAGACAAATTTGTACAAAAGCTCCTTTTTCCCTAGAGCTATTAGAGCATGGAATGAGTTTCTTGCGCTAGCTAGGAAAACCAGTAACTTGGCAGAATTTAGGTCATTGGTTAATAAGCATGACTAAATGCATGACACGTTAGACGTAATCATCTTCTTTTTTGTATCATATAAGTTAAGATTAGATAGGAATGTCTAGACTTCCAAGTGAAATCAGATTAAAACGTTTCTTGAATGCATTCTTTCCAGGTAATATTTATTTTTCAAAAATGCATGTTTCGAGAAATAAAGCTTTCATTTTGGATCTTGTCTTGGAATTAAAACATTATAACATTTCCCGAGGAAACTTTAATCGATAGAGGAATCTATTTCTTTGCATACGTCATATAGTATTTCGAAATATTCTGGTCAAAGACTGATATGCAAATTGTTCGTGTTGCATATCTATATAAACCTTGAGCTAGCAAACAATTGGACTGCAACATGAACTAGAGGACAAAAGTGAAATAAGTAATAAGTAAGTTTGGTAATGAAATACTTACAATTATTTATGTATTACTAAGTTCGTCAGCAGAGGCGTTTAAGGCCTGTAGCGTTTAAATACTTTTCTTTTAACTGAACAGAAATTCTTCCCAAATAGCTGTCAACCTTTTTGTCTCTTATATAGACTTTTTTTCAAAAATGTTATTTAATAAAATCATTGCAGCAATGTTAATTTAATATAAATGAAATGAAATTAAGAATTAAAACATAAATGTTTAACTAAATGCTAACTAGTGCAACTATTCTTCATTATTGTATATATTTTTCTACAGATAACGAGTGTAGATTCTTACCTTATCTTAAATGTTACAGACGTTACTTCGAAATACAGTGATGGGAATTTTCCGAAAATTTTCGGAATTCCGAAAATTTCTTCTGATCCGATTTTCAAGCAAAAAAATCCGAAATTTTCCCCGACATTTATTTTCGGAAAAAAAAATCCGAATTTTTTTCCGATTTTATTATTTTTCCATTTTCGGAAAAATGCGACCGGTCTTTTGACACAGTTGTAAGTTCCATTTTTAAAAGAAAACTCGCGTGATCGTGTTGTCTTGTTGATCTCAGTGTAGTCGAAGGTGACTTAAGTGGTTTGAATCCATCTAGATAGATATATTCTACGTAAGATATCAAGTTTCTTTAATTTGAATACTTTTCATGGTTCGTGGCCACCTTGAAAACTTGGAAAACAATTTGAATTTCATTATAAAATTCAGAGCCTAGTGTAAAGTTAAAAAAACGGCGAAAAGACCTTGATCTAAACTCTAGTTTTACGAAATTGAGGATAAAATCGCACACAGCCGTGAAAAGTCCGCGAATTTAGTGACTTAGATCTAGACTCTAGATTTACTTTAGAGTCAGTAAAGATAAATTCGCATACAGCCGTGAAAATTCCGCGAATTTAGTGACTTAGGTCTAGAATTTAGATTTACGGTAGAGTTAGTGAAGATAATTCGCACAGAGCCGCGAAAAGTCCGCGAATTTAGTGACTTAGATATAGACTCTAGATTTACGCTAAATCACTACAATCTAGTGAACATAATTACTAACCCTGTGGAGCCGTGAAAAGTCCGCGAATTTTAGTGATTTATTGTTAAAATCTATAGAGTCTATTATAGATCTATTCATTGAAGATAATTCGCACACAGCCGTGAAAAGTCCGCGAATTTTAGTGACCTGGATCTAGAGTATAGATCTACTGTAGATTTAATAAAAGTATTACCCACACAGCTGTGAAAAGTCCGTCAAAGTTATTTTGGTCGTGAAAGCCTTGGAAACTACATAGCCTATAGATCTAGTTGAAAAAGAAATTCTGCTTGAAAAAAAAATGCAAATAGGTCTAATACCCCCTTCTCAAAATGTCATTAATTAGTAACCAAATGTCAATTAAATATACAAATAGTTGAAATAGGTTTATAGGCTATATATATATATCATAGACTATATATTACATGGACTGCCAACTCTATGCACTAAACATATATTTTTCAATTAATAAGTTCCGTTCACCGAGGCGTCCTTAGTTATAAGGGTAGAGTACTTCCGGTAGATTTGTTTGCGATATAAATAAAACATTCCCGAAGATTTGTATCACCACTTTTACAGCAAATCATGAATGGAAACTTAATTGTTATATAAGATGTTACAGATGAAAGTGTGCACAAATAAATTTGTGACATAGATCTGTAACTGTAAAGCTTTATAAGTTATTTTCTTAGCCAATGAAGACTAACTAGACTAGCCTGTATTTTCGTATATTTTCTTGATTACGACATTGATTGAATCATGATGCCAGTTTGGATTACTTTTTCAAAATCACATTTGACAATTTACACATATCTAGTATGGTGAATGAACGTATGGTCGTATGCCAAAAGAAGTATTTTTTTGGTGAGCTTAACAGAGGTGACAATGGAAATGCTTTAAAGACCAGTTTTGGTGCTAACTTGCCTTAGATGACATAGAAGACAGCACCTTGGTTATATGCGGCTTTTTAATAATAAAATAGAAAAAGGATGAATCACACATGTCAGTACATTCTGTGAAGTTTTAAGACAATTTAAGCTATAACACATTGCAGGACAGGACACTGTCCTGTTGCCTCATATTTGTCACAGATATGGCCAATTTTTGATTCACATTGCCTCATATCCTGTTTGACTGGCCTCAGTCTTGCTGATCTCCATCTCAATAGGTCAGGGAAACCAAAAGTTATCGACCTGTAAGGTGAATTGTATGCAATGAGCAATACATCAGGGTTTCTGTCCAGGGCTTTGGCAGGAGGATTTGAGCCTCTCAAACCCTCACTCAAATGGAGTGTGATGATTTGGACTTTTTATGCCTTTTTTTCGGTCTTGGCTAGAGTTATTTTAAGCCTAAACTATTGACATGCAGCTGTCGACTAGCCGGTAGTGAGAGCCGCATCGTCGTCAAACATCAGTTCCTTAATCAGGATATGTCGTCTCCTCGTTTTGGTCAAGCCAGTTTAAGAAGCCTTTCATCCGATCTACTGTGGACATCTACTGCATCTTCCTGGTTTTTAAAGGCGCAATGAGAGTACAGACGAAACAATTTCTAATAGTGTTGATGGCCAAAACCCATCCTTGTTTTACCCTGCTCTTGATAGATAATACCTTTTAAGTCTTAGAGGAAGAACTGACAGTAGTTTCAATATTTATTTGGACAGACAATTTTCACTAGTAAAAACCACTTGTGCTTAGTGTGAGAATATTGCTAAGTGAATTTGATATTTCTATTACTTTCTATTCAAGTCACTCAAGATAAATTTTATTTACAACAAAAAATTTTAATAATGCAAGTTTTTTTTTTTTTTTTTTTAAAACTAAACTAAAGGTGCATTCTACTTCCAAAAACCTGATTTGATTGTCACTAACTTTCAAATTAAAGTGAGCTTTTTTTACTTTCTCCAATAACATTATGTATTGTAATTTTTAAAAACAAATGTATCACTTTTACTTGTCATTGTAAAATAATAGGTAAAAAAAATCACCTTAAATATGTTACATGGTACTTAATCCTATGCATAAAATGATAATACATCAGAAAATGAAATGATCATTTTCAGTATTTAATGTGTCATTTAAAAATGATAATTATATTAATACATATCAGATTTGCAAACAAATGAAAACCATGCAAATATTTTTATTTTGAAGTATAGATGATTAAAATTTTAAGGGGCTGAACAATACTACTCAAACATTAACTTATTATTTTAGACTTTTTACAGGAATGTATCTTAAGCTTGACTGAAAGAGAAAGTTGCTATAATTTAAATAATAAAATTGAATAGTCTGAACATGTAACTAAAAATTGAAAAATGCTATCATTTATTGACAAGTGAATGTTGAAGTAATGTTGTGCTTTCTATTTTAATAAGTCAAGAAGCTTTAAGTTTCATTTTAGTTAAAGCATACAGTATTGCTTTTTAAAAATCTTTTTAATGTGCTAGTTAACTTGATTTAGCTTATTTATAGTTAAAAAAAAAAACAAAATGTTTAATAATTGAGTATACAATTTTTGCAAGTTGGATAACTATTTATTAAATGAACACAAAATTTTTAAAATTATTTTCAACTAACTTTGCCAAAATATAAACATTAGTAAGAACATTATTATCTTCAATTTTTTATTATTATAAACAATCCGTAATAGATTTTTTCAAATTATAGAAATAATGCTCAAGTCTTCATCAAATCAAGCACAACAAAATATTCATGAACTTCCAGCTATCAGCGAGGTACTGGTAGGTATTATGGAGCACATTCTCCTTCAACTCAGAGGATCACAGGCACTGGACATATTCTAGCACTGTTGAAGGAATAAAAACAACATACATTAAATTCATAACAAGTCACAAATTCAATCTTAGTTTCATATAGTAACAAAATTCCATATGTTCAAATCCTTTGTGGATAAAATCTATGCTGAAAACATCTAACAAAACAGTTCTTTAAAAAGTATATTAGCAGTATAGTAAAGTATATTAGAAGTTTTATATTAAAATGATGGTGGCTTTAAAAGCTGATCTGTCTGTATATATATAAATATCTGTTTTTGGATAGCTTTCAATTGTTTCAATCTTGCCTACTTTGAGATCCAATGGATTTGATTTTTTTGTTAAGGTGTTATTTAGTAAATGTGTTTTAATGGTTGGTTGTTTGTAGTTTAGTCTGGGCTTATGTTTCAAAATCTGGTAATTTTTTCTCTGTTTTTGGGTAGGTGGTGTTTTAGGGCTAGCTCATCAGTAAGTTGGATCAGATTTCTTTGCTTATTTTGGTTGTTTTTCCAATTACTCTGTGTTAGTAGTTTATTAGTATGATCATCTTCTAACCTTCTGTATCTCTCAATAGCTACTAATGCTGCTCTGTTGCGCCTTAACAGGTTCAATATGGAGTCTTTTTCACAGGCTGCTGTGGGAATAGTTCTAATGGGTACCTCCACATAAGGCTTGGTTTTGTTGGCAGCTACTTGTATGGAAAGACAGTTATCCATTACAGATCTGATGTGTCCAGTGTAAAACTGTCTTAAGGTTTACTTTTCTGCTCCCCAGGATGTTCATGATAAGTGTTTTATTATGTTTAATTTTTGTGATGCTTTTTCTTTTAAATCTGACATAAAGTGTTTTAGAGACAGTCTTTGGTCTAATTTAACACCAAGATAAGTTGGATTTCTTATTTATTTATTGGTTGTGAGTCTATTTTTAGGATGTAGTTTATTTTAGCTTTTTTGTTGCTGTGGCTAAAGATGCTAAAGATTGAATGAAGTGGCTTTTCTTTGTTTATTTCCATTTTTCATAATTTTGAATACATAGAGATAGTTGTGAGTGCTCTATTTAGTTTGGATCTAGTCAACACTGGATATTTCTCTGTAGTCCAACTTAAAAGGTTGTGTGCATAACTTGCCTTATTGACTGAAATCAGGTCCAGGAGGTCATTCATGAAGATTAGAAAGAGAGTACAGCATCGGGCTGAACCTTGTGGTAGTCCTTCTTCCAAACATTATTTTTACTAGAGATGGCACCTTCGACCTTCTACTGTGTCCTGGATAAAAAGAAAGAGGTGGTCTTCTGTTCTACTTGCTTTCCTGAAGCCAACTTGTGCATTGTGGAATGAGCAAGTACTTTCTAGCCACCAATAAATTCAGTTACCGGTATTAATCTTTTTTTTCTGCCATTTTGTCAATCTTGAATGTTAGAGATATTGGTCTATAACTTTTTGGGTCTCCAGGTGATTTATTTTTCTTTAAAATGGGTATTATGTTTGCGGTTCTCCTTTCCTGTGGTATGTCTCCAGTTTTCCTTGTATCGTTGGTAAAGTTTTGGGCCTGTGGTCCTCTAGTCCCTGGATAAGTTCATTTTTTATTAGCGGCCCCCGTAAGGGGAAAAAGCCGCTATTAGGTTTGTGCAAAGTGTCCGTCTGTCACACTCAGGGCGCCAAAACTAGAAGAGATACGAAAAATATTTTTTCACCATTAAATGCGGCTTGAAAAGTTAAGGTGCAATGGCTACTTTTAGTTTTCTAAAAGCAAACCGTTTATAAAATTTATATTTATAAAATTAATTATGCAAGCGATTTTTTAATAACAAAACACCAATTCTAAAACAATTACGTAAATGTAAGGGAGGAAATGTTACTATAAGAAATGCTCTGTATATTCATATATCACGCACATTTTTTAAAATGAACTTTTAGCAGCGGCTTTCGTGTACTAGCGTAAAGCCCGGAAATGACTTGATCCTAAACTAATTTCTTAAATTTTTTTAAAAATCTGATTTTTTTTAAAAAATTGTTTAGTGCCCCCATTAGAATGAAACAAGCATATTTTTGTGCGTTTTATCTGTTGGTTGGTCTGTCCGTCACGGTTAGAAAAAAACACTAAAGGCTTTTGAAAATATGATTTAACCTTTACTGTTCTTTCAGAAATATTGCGATAGTTTAAGGATGGGAGCATACAGGAATTGAGCCAGGGACTTAGAAGGAACATCCGAAACATCTTGCGAATAGGCGGATCTGACAGGGATCCGACTCCGACGGGGGCCGCCTCTGAGTTTGTGTATCACACAAACTCTCTTTGTAATCTTGTTATATCTAATTCTGGTGTCCAAAAAGGTTTGTATTTCCTAACTTGACCTCAAGGGATGTGTTTTTTTGCTGCTTGTATGATGTTGGAGTTGAAATCTGTCTCCATTATGCTTGATAGTCTAGTGTCTGTTTCTTGTGAAAAAAGCTGCCCACTTAGCATTTTTATAGTTCCATCTGCATTGGTATCTACCTGGTGTTCCAATATTGAGGAGTACAGACCTGTGGTCACTACCTATGTCTTCAAGAACTGTTTTTTAGAAGAGACTGTAATGTCTGTAGAGATAAAAGTTAGGTCAGGCCTGCTATTGTGCTCTATGGAGGAATGTTGTAGGTGAGATTTTGTTTCACAGAAGTTGTAGGTTAGAGGCATTTGTTACATCCTCTGTTTCTTTGCTACACTTGTAGTATGGTTCGCCTAGCCTAGGGAGGGTGTGTGAGCATTAAAGTCACCAGCTATTATTGTCCTTGTTTGATGTGGTAGTTGTACGTCTATTTCTGCTGTTGATGATGATGGGCAATAGAAGTTTTTGATGTTTTAAGTTATTTGTATCGTACTGTACATGTTTTACTGTTGCTTGAAAAGGGGAACAGATTTTAAAATAACTTCATGATAAAAAGAGTCATTGAATATTGTACTGAGTGTCTAAAACAAATTTTTTTAATGCATACATTAAAATATGAACATACATTTGCAAATTTAAAGTGAGAATTTGAAGACTGCTTTTATTCTTTTTGCACGAAGATTAAAGTATTACATTTTAAACTGCCCTACTTACTGGAAGGAGGTGCATTGACTTAGTGGTAAAGAGCTTGGCTTCCAAACTGGGGACCGGGGTTCGAATCCTGGGATTTTTAATTTGAGTATTAGTCCATCCAGCTATAATGGGTATCTGACATTTAAAGTGGAAAGTGCTGGCCACATGACACAGATGATCTTTATATCATCTGCCCTATAGACCACAAGGTCTGAAAGAGAAACTTTTTACTTACTTGAA
>JADKLZ010000104.1:36897181-36927266 GCA_021533235.1 Biomphalaria straminea | reverse complement strand
TGCACTTCAATCTTTCTCAATTTTCATCGAGCCGTATTCCGCTCCACTCAGCTGTTCCGAGTCGTACTCACTACACAAGTCAGAGCCGTACACGTCTTACATCGACTGTATCGACTGTAACGGCTCAAGACAACTGTAGTCAGCTAGTAGATCTATAGACTTTAACAACTCCAGTCAGCTCCCGTTAACTCTACCCTAGTTAACTTGCTTCGAGTCGCACACATCTCTGGTCGTACTCCACTCTACCGAATCAGAGCCGTACACGTCTTACATCGACTGTAACGGCTCAAGTCCACTTTAGTTCGCTGTAGAGACTTTAACGACCGCTGTTCACTCCAGTTAACTCTACTCTAGTTAACTGGAATCGAGTCGCACACATCGCTGGTCGTACTCCATTCTACCGACGACTCACTACGACTCTAATCACGACTCCATACTATGACTGCATACTACAACTAAATTTCACATTAAACTCTCTGGCTATAATTGCCCAAACACTGCAGTTATCGTTTGGAACAACACTCACACCCTGTCTTTGCTTATACATGTATCCCCTAGAATAACACGTGAGGACATGGCACATCCTGTCTTTGTTTGCCGAGTAGATGCGGGAGAGACTCAATGCTGAGTCATCTTGACAGTGTCACATGCTGACCTCCCCCCTGTCACACACACACTCATATATATATATAGCCTATATATATATATATATATATATATATATATATGTGTGTGTGTGTGTGTGTGTGTTTGTGTGTGTGCGCGCGCGCGGCGCGTGTGTGTGTGTATACATAATTAATCTTTATATATATTAGCTTCATTGTTTCGGAAGGCGTTTATTGTGCCCTAGAATATGTTCTTCCTGGAGTTAATGGAAAAAGTGTAGACTCTCCCCCTTGCCGCCAAATTATGTAAACAGACCGCTGGAGGACAACGGCTTTGCCTACACAAATTGCGGAAAAAATATGCAAGTCGCAACTGAATCTTGCGTAGTCATGTGAATCACTGCACGCATCCTTCCATTATCATGGGAATCGAAGACATTGCTATAATGTTGTCAAATAACATTTGGTAAGCAGCTTTCTATATTGCACAAGTAAAGTGCACTGTAAAGATTGACAAAACTTATTCAAAGGCTTCTTTCTTGAGGCCTTGAATGAGAGATTTTACAGAACCATTACAATTAGAAGAGTATTCAATAACCTCAGCAAGGCAAGGCTCACACTAAACCATGTCTTTTTAACAATAAGTTCATTTAATACATATATAACAATATAAATATTAAAAATGTAATAATAATAATGACCTCTCTCTGTTTTTCGTCTGCTCCTTGACGTATCTTGTATAATACAGACGATACTTCAAGAAAGAAGATGATAACGTCTTACTTTCGTCCTAGGGGTTGATGTAACCAAGTCCCTCCACTTCTCCCTGTCAGCATCTGTTCTTAGAAGGATATCAAGAGAGAGGCCGGTCCATTCTTTCATGTTGGCTAGTCAGCTTTTTTTTAGGACGACCCTTTCTTCATGCTCCATCCACTGTACCTTGAAGAATGACTTGTGACAATGAGTCATGTCTTACAATATGACCAAACCAGCTCAGCTTTTGTCTATTCACAGTATTGAGTTCTTCCTTTTTGCCAGCCAGAGTGTTGACTTGTAAAAGTGCAAACAATTATGCAACACTTTCGACTCGAACATGTCTTTTCTTTTTTGTATGGGCTGTGATAGGGTTATGGTCTTTGATATTTTGTATTTCATAGCTTCTGCCTGAGTGGACCACTCCGAGAGCCGATTTGAGTTTATGAGTCCACACAAACTATCTTGTAACCTTGTTATATGTTATTTCTAGAAAAGAAACAACATTTAAAGCTAAATTTAATTTTAGGACGTGTCACTATTTTTAAATCGGAAATTTCCGAAACTACCATCCAATAAATTGTATGATCATCTTTAAAGTTAGTATGTACTCGTTGCAGTTACCTTTCTACAGTCCCTACTATTTCTGTTTCTGTATTTAACTTTCTGTTTAAAGCAGAATGTCACTAGTGCTAGAAGAAAAACAGTATGAAAATCATTTCAAATTTAACAGTTCCACAAATGCAGAAGATACGATTGACCTAACGAATTTAAATTGGCGTGAGACATTAGACTTCTTATACATCTATTTTGAGTAAGTATCCACAATTCTAGATTCTACAGGCCTACTCTACTATCTCTAGACTATTCATTATTTAGTTTCAAATACAGACAAATAAAAAAGAATCCTTCATCTAGCTCCAATAGGCCAAAATCTCTGTCGTGTTGTGGCTTCTCGTGGGAGGCATAATGATAATGGTTCAAGCTTCAACAAACATAACTAAGACTGAGACATAGATCTAGCTGGCTCGTATTGAAAATGCATAGTTTACAACCGGAGATTTCAATAATCGTATTATCGCAATATGGCGTTCAATCACCATGTTTGAATAGCGAAGCGTTTTATACCAACAGTTCCCACACCTCGTAAATAGACATCTAGATCGTATATTTACATTCGTAAATTTCCGTAACTTATTCCATAAAATCAGCCAGTGATATCCGCGAACCACATTCGGCGCGTGAGGGGATGATGTCCAGCTCTCGAAACTGCCTTGATGGCTGCCTGGTTGTGCGGTATGCGCGCTGGACTGTCGTTCGATCGTCTAGATTTCTCTAGATGGTTCTTGTTACATACCCTGCCCGCTCCCATTCCCTATCGTCCTGCGGGAGGTTTGGGCTAGGATGTGCAACATTTTAACAATAGAGATTTTAAAGACACATTTTTCCTAACCCTATTTAATATTAGCACGTAACAACAAAATTAGGCCTACATTTCCACTATGAACTAACACATATAAACACACACACACTAGGACCGGTCTTATGCATATGCAAACTAGGCTGCCGCCTATTATGGCCTAAGATTGATGGTGGTCTCACAAAAGACATTTTTAAAGGGAAAAAAAAAAACAACGGAACTTGGATCAAATCTCAAACATAACAGAGCTCTACTGCTCTGTGTCTGTTAGACTAACTCTTTACGTTTTTACCACGACTCAAGGTTTATTATAACTTTTATATACCGCTACTTTCGTGCTTATAGCATGTTCAACGCGCAGTGGTCCAATCTCGTTGACCAGTGGGGGAAGGGGGTATCTGGGAGAATGTTTTCCGTGCTGCCTTTAGGTGCTCAGTAAATAGGGCCTACAACTCTGCTGGAATCGGGTGTAGAACCTTGAGCTCCCTTCATGGGTAGACAAGCCAAGCCACGTTCAAGCCTACTTATAGCCTCTCGACCACGCTATTAACGAAAGTTTAGATTGGCTTGTTAGACAATGGATGTTAGAAGACCTCTTTGTGAAAATGTCGAAATGTTATACTTCGAGACTGGTGCATCATAAGGCAAACGAAAAGCGGGTGGCAGCGGGCAAGGAGTCAACGAATCGCAGAAAAAAGTCATGAATAGGGTCATGGCAGATGTGTGTTAATTCAAGCGATGCAGATGCGAGTCAGAATATATAAACTTATTAACCAAAGGTATATAATTCGAATCGGATTGAGAGTTACACTTGAAGGCATGGATGTCGATCTACTGGTATGATAACCATGACGGATGCCTGCCTGGTTGTGCGGTATGCGCGTTGGACTGTCGTTCGATCGGCCCGATGGTTCCATGTTCAAACCCTGGACTAGGAAGTAGATTGTCTTGAACTCCGAAGAAACATCCGAAACATGTCAAACGTTTTACTAACAAACATTTGGTGACATTGTGTTTATGTGTAAGTGTTTGTTATTAATATGCAGAGTTATTCCCCTTGGTAAGAAAGTTCATTTCAGAGTGTTGTGTGTAACCTCGTACTGTGAGGGATGTGTTAATAAAAGGGACTCTTGTATCTGGCGTTACAGTGTCGGCGTTGTTTATAGTTATTAAGTGTAGCGTTTCTAAGTTTAACAACACTTGCAGATGTTTTTATTTTAGTTTATGATATTTGAAGCCATAAAGTTAAACAATCTTGTACGATTTTATATGTATAATTGTAGAGTTCTGATCTAGGATTTGGGACTACACGGGCCAATGTTTTAACAACAACTAACTTGGAAAAAAAAGCTGATCTACAAGCTAGGCTAAATGTATAGCAGGGCGTGCTCGGGATTCATTACCATATTTTAGTCTGCAGTTGCAATGAACAAGGGATGGCTTTCGTCGATCTAGGCTACTTGTTGTAGTTTTCAATATGTAAATTGCTAACCACCGTTCGCCTGAACTGAATGAATATACGGAGGACTTGCTAATCAAGCATGCATTAGTGAATTTGGTACATAAGAACAGACCTATCTCATTATCTTAAAACAACTGAATTGACTCTTACTGTAATGTTGCTCCCAAAGAAGTTTTTTTTTTTTGAAGAAACAAAAAAAAACATTTGAATTAAAAAGTGGACGTAATGTTTATGACTCTATGATTTAGGATCTTTTAGGTTCAAGTATTGCAATATTAGTGGCCTACAACTTTTATTAATTCTTACTTAATTATTTGGTACCGTTGGAACCATTTTAGTGATCTGAAAAATATTTTTGTTTAAATTCCCACAAATATTTTTTAATGGACGCAACCCTCTATGGGTTTATCTATCACATTAAGCTACCAGATTAATTGTGTGTCATCTAAATATAGCTAATACATGCCTAAGTAAGAATGCTTAAAATATTTTCCTAACAAGTAAATGTACATCTTCGTATAAAATAAAACGAAATCTTATTATTTTCGCCTGCTTTAGAAAAACACTATGACAAAGGCACACGATTCTAGGACAACGCCGTATGGAACGGGTTGCTTGAATCAGCCAGGTTAAACAATGACTTTGCAGAGTTTGCGCTAATTAACACGCAAGACTAGATTTACACACGGATACGTGTTTGACGTAATTATCTTAGACTTTTTTTTTTAAAGGAACGTCGTTAATTAATAAGACTTACTAACTTTGTTAATTATGTGAGTCCGTTGATATTCTTTCAAGTTACTCTTTATTTCAAAACATAAGGCGGATCCCAGCCCACGCGAATTTGTGAGAACTGAACTTGGCCAATCGGTGGAAACTGGAAAGTAGTAGGCCTACTGTCCCCCTCCCTTCCGAATTGCATGATATATTCGAGTTGATATGTGCCTCTAAGCCTCTATTAACACACCGAAGAAACACATAGTGGACTTTAATCCATTCTGATTCAAACAATGAACAAATTCACATAAAACATAAATCACTATAGTAGGCCTAAAATAGAATAAAAACATGGCTGACATAATTAAAATTAGCGTTTAATAAATAATGCACAGTGAAGGTAAGTAGGCCTATCCCTCACTGAATAAAGAACAATGAACAATATACTGGACAATGACCCCATTAGCTAGCTTTGATTCGCTTATATAAGCTTTCTAAAAATAATTTTCTGAACTGTTACTTAATTCTAAGTCTTTTATCATACGCTTGGTTAGCTGCTATTTTTTTCGCCAAACTAAAATTAGTTGTTTTTTTTTTAAAAAAAAACATCACTTAGTTTCAATTTGTCCAGATCTAATGTCCATGAGTCTACATTTTACCGTGAATCTAAATTTTACCGGTCTCTTTGTCCCATTAATTTATTTGTCTACTGTTATTTTAGTCATACGAAAACCAGTGAAAATTTTTTGCCCACAAATGTGTTTTAATTAATAAATGTACCGTATTCTAGAAAACAACAGTTTAAGTCGCTAGATTAATGCTAAGCACATCCCTGGACGCAGATGTAGACATAGTTCTAAATCTAAGTATAAGTAGAGCTTTGTTTCATAACAGTTAACACTGCTTTTAATACTTTGTTTGACAGACATGCTAATCACCTCGATTAATCTTTTCCCTAATTATGCGAGTTGTTTTTTTTTAACTATCACATTTGCATGGCTATTTGTATTTTTTTTATTGGTGTAGCCTATAAAGGAGACTAATCAAAACACTAAGAATGCTAACATTCTAGAGTCTATTTGGATCCAATATAAAAAAAAACAACATTTAGATCTAGACTAGATCTAGAATTTATATCTATTATAGGTCTAGACTCTGAACAGTGTTCAAAGTTAAAATAGAATATGCATAACTCCCACATATTATCACCTCTACACTAAGAGAAATACTTTCAAAGGGACACCACTCGCGACTTATGCTTGTAACTACTATAAATATACCGAGCTTAGTTTATCGTGTCAACAAGATAGATCTACCTAACGATGGACGGATCAAAGAACTGAAAGAAATGTCGAAGACGGATAGGAGAACAAGAGGTCCAGCTAACCATTACATTTCATCTTGTTTAAAGTAAGCACACTATTTAGACTAGTTGAATTTAATCCAGGGCTGTCGTTCATTCATTGACTTTGACTTTGAATTATTAAAAACGTGTCGTACAAGACTAAAGACTTTAGTTAAAGACAAAGTGTATCAACTATAAATATAATCAAGATAATCATGTGAAGTCAGTGCAGAGACTGAGTGCAGAGTTGAATGCGCCCAATGATTAAATGACACACGATGTGGATGTTTGATATGAATATTGGACTTTGATCTTGTTGTTAACTTTATACATTTAACATACACTATCTAACTTGTAATGCTATTTTGCTATCACAGTTATTTTTAGCTATTTACAGACTTTAATTTGCTCAGTGTTAATAAAAATACTACTACTAATAATACAACAGTCAATAGTGTTTTGTTCTGAAGTGCTTAATTCAGATTAAGCCTTTAGAATTTAGTATAGCCTGAATATAGGGTCTAACTAGAGTCTAGGATTAACAGAAATAAGAAGTGTCATTTTTCATTAAGTGTATATCATTAATTATAAGTGTAGTCGTATATGATTAATTATCATACTAAAGCCTCCCTACACTCAGTCACACTGTTATACTAAGCCCTTTCTATTTTCCTTAATTAATAAAGTTTTGTATGTTGTACATTTACCAATAAAAAAAAATATTTTTAAATATTCATAAAAAGTTTTGAAACTCTGTACAATAGATATGTCCTTTTAGAAATTTGAAATAACTACTCACCTGTGAAGACATGTTGTACATTTATATTTTATCATTTTTTATCTTTTTGATATTAAATCCAGATGGACTGATAAGAGTCATATAATATTTTCAGTGTTTTCATCAGTCACCTTTACGATCTCAAATTAGGCTACCAATCTCTACATGACTCTATGTTACATAGTACACATGTGTAAAGTACAGCAAAATCCAACAATACAACCAAAATGCACAGAAATATTTTACGTCATATTTTTTTTTAAACCACGAAACAGCGAGCTCATTGTAAATGAACCTTAAAGTAGCAAGGGAGCACTGTTATCTCATATTTACATGTTTACGGCTGGACACAGGCCAGTAAACTCCTAAAATTTCTCTTCAACTTGAGTTACTAGATTTTCAGATGTTAAATAACTCCTTGCAAATAAAAGAGGAGGCTGAATAGATTGCCTACAATATTTATGCAAAGTGACTGAAAGCTTTAAATATTGCATAAATTATAGGTTTTCATCATCATTGTGTTAGTAAGTATATGACTATGCTATTGAGAAGTGGAGTTTACAAAATGTATGAACTATACATCTTATCAAAGTTAAAAGATGAATTATTTCTTTGAATGTTACAGATATCTCCATGACCACACACAGTTTGTTTGGTTATGTGCTAAAATAACGTTCATTACTTTGTTCTTCATATATGTTGCCATACCAGTATTTGTGAAAGCTAATCAATGGATCATTCCCAGAATCATCTTTTTAAATATAGGTAAGTGATTGTTATCAATGCCATTGAAAAATGAACCATGTTCATTTAATTGCAAAATAGTGTAACTATTTTTGTCCCTATTTATTTAACACTAATCTTAAAATGCATTCTTTTAGGCAAATATTTTTGCAGTTATTTTGTGTCGTGTCCCCCTCCCCTATAGCCTATTTTAATGTTTGTCTAGCTAATACCTAAAACAGTTGAATAGAAATGTCCTGAAATCCTAAATTACCTTTCAATCTCCTTTACAATTAGCAATGTTTGGTTTGGGATCCGAACACTTGAGCTATAGCTTGTAATAGATCTTTACCATATCTTTAATAATAAAAATAATACTATTAATTATCTTTATTATCCATAATGTTTAAAATGGAATCATATATATATCTTCGTGTTAGAAGATGAGCACATTTCTCAATTCCTATGGACTCGAAGATGGCTGTATAGTCCAATCTTCGCTTTGAAAAGCCGGCCGCATATGTGGCATGGGTGAGTTTTGTCAGTTGCAGGTGGGCCTGCTTTTTCTCTCTGCTTTCTGTTGGTTCGGCGCTCTATCGCACTGGCCACTCTACTTGCTTCAAAACTTGAGACTCCGAGACTCACAGTTTCTCGCCATGCGGAGCGATCTTGAGCTAGTGCTTCCCAGCCTTGAATGTCGATACCGCATTCCTTGAGAGAGCTCTTGAGGGTGTCTTTGTAGCGCTTGTATTGGCCGCCTTGGGAGCGCTTTCCTGTACATAACTCTCCATACAGAAGTCTCTTGGGAAGGCGATTTTCTGGCATGCGGACTACATGACCCGCCCATCGTAGTTGGGACCTTTTTACTGTCGCATTAATACTGTGCATGTTGGAAAGCTTTAAAATTTCTGTGTCTGGTATGTGGTCAGACCAACGCACCTTATGGATACTCCTTAGACAGCGTAGGTGGAAGGAGTTTAGCTTTTTGGTGTGGCGGGAGTACAAGGTCCATGACTCTGATGCATATAGGAGTGACGGAAGAACTACAGCACTGTAGACTTTCAGTTTTGTGGTTAAACTGAGTCCTCTCCTTTGCCACACTTGCTCTTGAAGTCTGCCGAAGGCAGCACTGGCACGAGCAATACGGAAGTCAACCTCATCATCTAGGTTGGCGCTTGCTGATATGGTGCTTCCCAGATAGACAATTTTTTTGACATTTGCTAGTTTCTGGCCATCTATGAGAATGTCTGGTTCTGTAACAGCTTTATTTGGAGGAGGTTGGTGTTGGAATCATACAAGTAGAATAACAATTGAAGATTTTTTTTTTGTTTTTTTTTTTGTACTTAACACCCTGAAAATATTTGTGTTTAGAATTGCATCCATTTTCTTTTTACTTAGTGCATCCATTTTAACCTATGGATGTTTATATAAATTTCTCCCATACTCAAGTCAGAAAGAATTACACTGCCATCACTTGCTTGAAAAAGAAATACCTGTTAGTATTTTATGGAAAATAAGTTCACACACACACAAATGTATAATTAAAAACATTCTGTTATATTTGTCAAAATCAGTAAAAGGGGGGGGGTGACTGAGTGGTTAACATTATGTTATCTTCTTATCTTATGAAATACAGATGTCGCTTCAAAAAAAAATGATTAGGTCCTAAGCATTTTCCTAGGTCAATCTAGTCATGCATGACAATCAGTGACTTAAATTCTGCCAAGTCATTGATTTTCCTGGCTGACTCAGGCAGCCCATTCCATGCTCTAATAGCACTAGGGAAAAGGGGCATTTTTACAAATTTGTCCTAGCATATGGAACAAGAAATTAGCCTTTATCTTTGTGTCTTTCTGAGTGTTTTATTAGGTTTCATTTTTGTATTTGAAGATTATGGTTCAGTGTTATATGTATTAATTGCTACTTTAAAGTCTTTTATCATGAAGGCTTTCTAAATTTAGTGATTTTACAGTGGGAAGTAAAGGTGGTAGGTCATTGTGCTGGCCATGAAACATTCATAAACCATTGGTCAAAGAAGCAATAGATTGCAAAGTCTAAAAGGGGGACCTTTCATTCAGTATCATTAAACTAGATTGCTCATTGTTTGATTGTTTTAGTTCGATGGCCACCATTCACTGATTTGACAAAACCTCATGACTTTGGTCTCAACAACACAAGAAATTTTTACCTCAACACACAAGAAGGAGTCAAAATTGGAGTTTGGTAAGAAGAAACTAGAAACAGTTATTGTAACAGCAGGTACTCTTATACCTTACGAAAGTTCCTTTAAAAAAAATGTTTTCTTTAACTTATCCTTAATTATTATCAAGCTATGTATGTTGTCACGGATGAATGTGTGTATGAATGTATAATCTATTTTTATATATGCGCGAATGACCGGAAGTGTGTTAGTTGATAGAGAGAGTCCAGGCTGTGAGATGCAGTAAAGTTGATTAATGTTTCTATGTGTTACATCGATCCAGCGTTATTTTGGTTATTTTCATAAATCACAGCTGAATCTGGGACACCTAGACATCGAGACTTAAGGTAGTTGCTATCAAGTTGAAGATAGAAATAAATAGAACAGTTGTGATATATGTACTTTGGACGTAAGAATTATTTATAGGTGTCATATTCTTGCATCATTCATGCGTGACTGAGTAGTATAAAGAAGTGTGGTGGCTGGGGGGGGGTAAAGCACTTGGCTTTTGAACTGGAGGGTCCCTGGTTCAAATCCTGGTGAAGACTGGGGTTTTTAATTTCGGGATCACCTCTGAGTCCACCCAGCTATAATGAGAACCTGACATAACTTGGGGGAAAATAAAAGGTGGTTGGTCATTATGCTGGCAACACAACAACCTCGTTAACCGTGGGCCAGAGAAACAAATGAACGTTACATTATTTGCCCTATAGGCTACCTGGTCTAAAAAGGAAACTTGATTAGCATAAAGCACTTGACAATGTATGATGGATCTCCAGATCAAATTCCAACTCATTCTGGGTATTGTTTGCTGAGGGTCTAAAGATGGTATCTTTCTATTGATGAATAGCGGACATTTTCAAAAGCATTAAGTTCGTCTCTCATTGGAAAGATTTAGTGAGCTACACGTTGAAGATAGCCCTTGAAATAAACAGTGGTTAGACTCAGTAACAGTCAGTTAAAATGTTCTTTACTTAGCAACATTAAGTTTTGTCTGAAATATGCTATCATGGCTGTCACTTCTATTCTTTTTTCTGGAGCATTTTTTTTTCATGTTGAAAATAATATAGTCTCTAGCCATTTTGATCTGTAAAATAAATTACATATTTATATCGTTAGACTTAAAGAAATGTTAACACATATTTGAACTCCATGAATTGTTCTTTTTAAATGGGAATTTATCTTTGCTACAGACATTAAAAAAGAGTTATTTTAAAAAATTCATAATCTTAAGTTAGTTGAGCTTTAGAAAAAATTAATTAACTTTTACTCTACTAAAAAGGATATATGATAGCTTGATATTGTTTATTTCATGCCACAAATTTGCAATTTACAATCAATTAATTGACATGGCAACATCTCTTGATTTTATCCCTAACCTTTTGGACTGGTGGTCTAATGGAAATCTTTTAAAAAAATGTTCATACCTTCAAGCTACTCAACATTATGTATTGAGATGTTTTTGAAATATTACTGACCCACTGTAGCTTGTATGACTGTTCTATTTGTTGTTCAGGCATGTCCTGCCTGTGAGTGTACAAAGTGATTCCAACAACATTCCATGGGACAAGTTTGAAGACGAGCTCAGCAACGGAAAGATGGTCTTTTTATATCTACATGGTAACAGCGGCACAAGGTAATTAGATGAGTTTTTAAAGTTGATTGAATCATGCATTGAACATGCATGGCTTCCTTCAGTTATGAAGAGAGTATGGATCATCTCATAGAAATGAGCTGAATGCCTGGGTATTAGCTATGGTTGGAACAATGTCACCTACATATCAGTTTCCCTATTTCCATGCAGTTGATGTGCCTGAAGGAGCTGATATAGTTTGGAATCTGTGGCAATGCAGACTCTGCCAGGGTGTAACAATGTGTGCTTAAAGTTTCCTGCCCCTGACCTTTCCTCAGGGTTGATTCCCAAAGACTTTTCCATGTTTGGGTATAGCTGCAAGGCAGCAGAGGTTTGAACTTAAAGTTTTCCTTCTTCTAGGTGGGTAGCCAGCCAAGGCTAATGAGCCCCTCCTACCCAAAGCTTACTGGTTTAGGTGCCAGTCGCTTACCTTTGTGGCTTCTCCTGTCAGTTAATATAAAGGCTGTATAAAGGATTCTTTAGTATCTGGAACAACATAATGCATCTGTAATAGACTTACTATTCCTTCATAGTTTTCATGATGAAGTAACAAAACATTACAGAAAAAAAACTTGGCATTTTGCATTTTAAAAAATTACCAGTATTTTCCAGTTTATTTTTTTATATAGACATCTTTATGCCTTCAATAAGTATTCTTCTTAATTTATTAATTTTCATGTTGTAAAGATTGTATGCTTTCATCAATTCTAATGTACTTTTCTTTTGTCTGTGTTCAGACACTTTCACAAACTTCAGCATCATTTGGTCTCAAGAGTTTTCAGGAGGAGTGGTGGCTGAGTGGTTAAGTGCTTGGGTTCTGAACCTGGGGTCCTGGGTTCAAATCTCAGTGAAGACTGGAATTTTGAATTTGAGGATTTTTAGGGCGCCCCTGACTCCACCCAACTCCTAATGGTTTCCTGACTTTAATTGAGTGAAAGTAAAGGCGGTTAGTTGTTGTGCTGGCCACATGACACCCTACTCTTTAACCATCTGCCAAAGAAACAGATGACATTTACATCATCTGCCCCATAGATTTCAAGGTCTGAAAAAGGAAACTTTACTTACTATTTTACTAGGCATTGTTCAGGATTCTACTTTATAACTATTGATTGATGAGATACCAGGACCATATTTTAACTTGGTTTTTTTTTTGTCCAGAGGGTCTTACCATAGAGTTCAATTGTACAAAATTTTGGCACAACTTGACTTTCATGTGATAGCAATAGACTATAGAGGTAAGTATTCGTAATGAGTGCAACATATTAGATGTCAATACATTTATTTTCATTAATATTGAATCATTAGTTTCATGTGATATCGACTCATTGCTCTTCAAACATTAAAAAAGGTTTGGGACTTGGGAAGATTTCTATTTGCTCCTTAGAATACTGTATACTTATATTTAAATTATAACTGTTATTGAGCAGTGTATCATGTGACCAGCATAATAACCAACTGAAAAATACGTTTCCAACTAAAGTCAAGTACCCAATAGAGTTAGATGGACTCAGGGAAGTCCAAAAAATCCAGAAAATCAAAATCCCAGTCTTCAAAGGCATAGCTTTACTGTTGATATAATTCAAGTAAATTCCTTAAAAGTTTCTACTGCATTATTGGATCCCATCAGAGACATGTTCCCATCCTCAGCTTTTCTTTCATATTCTTTATCTGGGCTGAAATGAAATGTATTTATAACAAAAATCTATTATTTGTTCAATAATAATCTTTTTATCTGCTCTTTATTTGGATACTTCTATATTCATTGTCCTTCTATATTTCTTTCATTGTTTTTAGATATCTGAATTTTTAAAAAACAATATTTTAAAAAGTAATGCTGCTCTAATTTTTAGTGCTTGTGGTGAATATAAAGTGATAGTGGTTCAAATATAAACTTAGATCCTCCATTTGTTTACTTACAGGTTATGGTGACTCAACAGGACACCCAACTGAAAATGGAGTTGTCTTTGATTCATACACAATATACAAGTGGTTAAAAAGCAGAGTTGGTGATTCCAAAATATTTTTATGGGGACATTCTTTAGGAACAGGGTAAAGAATTTAGTTCTTTGAATTGTATTTTGAAGGGATTGATTTTATTCTAATTTGTCTTAAGAAAGAAGATAGGATTTATTTGACTATGTTAAACTTCAACACTTTGGCTGGCAAAAAAAAGGGGGAACGCCTCAACACTCAGAAGATATGAACGCTGATCTGGTTTGGTCATATTGTAAAACATGAGGTACAAAGATGGCGCATGAGAAAGGGTCATGCAAAGAGCTCGCTGGACAATGTAAAAGAATCTTAAAATCCTACTAAGAACAGCTGCTGACCTTGAAAAATGTGGTTAGTTATGCAAACTGTCTCAGCATTTTTATGAGGAAACTCAAGGGACAGATGATGATGACGATGTCCAAAGAAACAAAGTTCGGCCAATGAAAAATGTAGATGTCTTATGTTTTTGTGTTTGCTGTCAAAATGAATGAAAGTGGCTTCAGCTTCATGCCTTTAAAATTCTTGAAGATCCAAGTCAGCATCCATTGCATACTATTAATTATACCACCCCTCAGTTGTTATATATAAATTAGTCAATGATCTGAAGTACTATAATTAGTCAATGACCTTAAGTGCTATATTGGGGCAACTAATGATGGACACTGAGAGTTCGTGTATGAAATTTTATCATTCATGTGGCAAATGCAAGGCTTACTTTATTTTATACTGCTGGCATTTAGGTCAGTGTGGACTAGTTAATAAGGATGTTTTTTTTGTATCTCTTGAATATAAGAAGTGGGGCTGTGAAAATGTTGAGAGCAATCTTGATCTGTTATATTTGTTCATACATAAGTTTATACCCGCAGCAATTTTTATATTTTTATCAGAATTTATTCATAGTTTTGTTTGTTTCTTTCTTACAGGGTAACTGCCAAGCTGGCTAAACTTCTATGTGAGGAAGGTGAGTCAATAAAAAGTATAATCCTGTTAGTTAAACATTCATTGGTGAAGAGCTTTCCTGCAAGCTCATGTGATCAAGTGGCAATCTGGGAAATTCCTGTTTCAAATGTGACATTATTAAGTGAATTATTGAGTTTGCAATTAATATCATATTCAACTCTATTATAAAGATCTCTCATGCAGTTCTTAATTAAAATTTTTAAACTATTTTAATACTTTTGAGTTCTGTATGAGGAATTGGTGACAGCTTCTATAATGTCATTTTTGTTACACTTAGACAGTTCTTTAAAATATCTAATTCTCAAGCAATGGATTTTAAAATATCAGCTCCAAATAAATATGAAAAGCTTCTAAGAGATATTTAAGACAATGTGTTTTCTTTTTCACAGAAGACCATCCTGCTGGTATAGTTCTAGAAGCACCTTTCAATAACATCAGAGATGCAGCCTTTCATCACCCCTTCTCAGCGGTAATAAAATGAATTCTCTTGACTACCATGGCTGATTTCACTTTTGGAGGTCTTGACAAATTCAATAACTGATGACATTCTTTCAGTTTTGTCTTTTGTAAATATTTATTAACAGAACATTCATTGATTAAATTGTTTATACTCAAGAACTTACCGTATCTGAAATGGTTTTGAAACAATTTCCACTAGCTCATTCTTTGAGTTCCCCACTATTCCATTAACCTCCTAATTATCATAATATGTAAAGGGTTATGGGATAATTCACTGGAAAAGACTAAACACTTTTAAAGTGAGTGTTTCAGGATGCAAACAGATTTATCTGGCATTGAGTTTACATTTGTAATATGACTTTCTTAATCTCTTAAACTAGTAAACACTTTCTTAGAAAGCTGGTGGCTGAATGGTTTAGATACAATTCTTTTCTGCCTTACTCTTTTTTGTTTCTATATGTTTTTCTTCTTCAAACTCTGACTAGACTGGATGTTGAGTGCAATAATGACATTGTCAGGGATAGATTGTGCTTGTATAGCATATTGTCTATTACGTGCAAAGAATTGTAGAAAAAAATACATTAATGTCAAGAATATGGCCTTGATGCATATCTTCTTGAGGTTGATTTGTTATAAATGTTATTTATTTTAAACCTTGATACCTTGACATGTACATTATGTGACAGTCAGAGATAATCAAGGTTAATCAATCTTATCATTTTTATTTTGTCCTATGAAGAAATCAAAGACGAACTATAAGTAATCCTGAAAATATTTTTTTTCTTTATTTGTCTTTGTATTCAGCCATACAGAAGTTTGCCTTACTTTGAATATGTCTTTGTGGATCCACTTAAAGAGCATGGCCTGTTTTTCAACAGTGAAGAAAAGTAAATACATTAGCCTATAGAAAACGTAATTAAGCAAAATATTATTTTCAAAATGATTTCTTTCTTAAAGTAAAATTTACTGATGGCCCACAGATTGATAGCTTAAAAGTTTTGTTATGAGTATTGAGTTTAAGAGGTTGTTTTTTTTGTTCTTGAAGCACATTTAGTTATTCTTTAATTTGATTAATTAATTATAAAATCAAATACTTATCTCAACATTTGAATACATGCAATAATACAAGTATTATTAGAATTAAATAATGAATACAATATTAACAACAATTAAATATTGGACTGAGCATTATATGAGATTGAGAATGTAGTGCCTGAGAAATTATTTATCTAATTTGTTCCTATGGCCCCATTTGGGGGCATAGGCCACCAACCAGCTTCCTCCAGGTGTCTCTGTTTTTGGGAGGGGGAGGGGCTCTAACTGTCCCTGCATCATTCCAGTCTGCTTGACATCTGCAACTGAATATCAGTACCAAGTGTTTTAGGGCCATCCCCTCTTTCTCTTATTCTGGGAGGTTCCAGGACTAGGCTCGTCTTAATATTGGATTTAGGCTTGTAAGGGTGTGGCTCAAAGACTTCCCAATATGTATTTGTATCTTCTAGCTTGAAATCATCTTTGCAGTTGTTCTTACCATTACATTCGTCATCATCATTAACAATAAAAAGTGACTGTTCATTGATGATACCAGACAAGTTAAAAAATTACTTAGACCCTTTCCAAATCATTTCAGCCTGGCCTCTGTGATTCCACATATAATGATTCTCCATGCTGAGGATGACTTAATTGTTCCATTTCATCTTGGTGAAAAGGTATTTCATTAATAGCTCTATCATTTGTATAAAGGAGGCATTGTCTTTTGTAATAAAAGTATTTGAAAATGTTTTTCTTGTTGAAGGAACTAATTACCTAGAGAGTAAACTTTTTTTTTTCTTATTGTATTTTATGACTTAGAATTATTTCTTTTTGAGAGCATTTAAAGTTTGAAGGTTTATTTTAAGTGTTCATAATCGTTTAAGCTTTTTTTTAGTTTTTGTTTTCAATAGAAGTCAATAGAGTTGTTTTTTTGGTTGCAGATGATCATACTTCAGCATTTAGATTTTAAACAATTTTTTAAAATATATGTTGTGTTAAGTTATTGAGCCAAGAAGAGATTTTGAAATAATTTTAAATGCAACTAAACTTTTTTTTTTAAATTGTTAGCTGTACGCCAAAGCTAAAGAAACCAGAGGACATGACAAAGTTCAGTTTGTTCCATTTGAAGCCAGCCTTGGCTACGGACATAAACTGATTTACAAAGCTCCTCAACTGCCTAGTTTGATTAGGTTTGTAAATATTGTTTTTACAAAATCATTCATTTAGAATTATACCTAGCATAAAATAACTTTAATTTCTTGCTAAATATAATTATTACCTCATACTCTGCTGAGATTTGGAATTATATTCATAATATTGTGGAGGCGCGGTGGCTGAGCTGTAAAGCGCTTCGCTTCTGAACCGGGGGGTCCCAGGTTCGAATCCTGGTGAAGACTGAGATTTTTATTTTGGGATCCTTGGGCGCCTCTGAGTCTACCCAGCTCTAATGAGTAACTGACATTAGTTGGGGAAAAGTAAAGACGGTTGGTCATTGTGCTGGCCACATGACACCCTCGTTAACCGTAGGCCACAGAATCAGATGACCTTTACATCATCTGCCCTATAGACCACAAGGTCTAAAAGGGGAACTTTACTTCATAATATTGTACACCTTATTAAATGGACAATTTTTAGGCCAGAGCATAGATAAAATCTTTTTTTTATTCCACAGAGATTTTGTGGCCAAATCCAAGTAAACCAATCCAGTCCATAAATCTATCAACACATTCCCAGCATCTGCAATGCAAATGAACAATTTTATCTACTGAACTGTTAAATTAGTATAAAAATGTATTTTACATTTTCATATTAATTGCAATTATGACATTTCACAAATACAAAACCAATCTACTTTTTTTTTCACTATGAGATGGTGTGATGTACTCTTTTTATTTTTATGAGCATGACATGAATTAGTCTTTATTTCTTTTAATATTGGCATTCCACTGGTGTCCACTATCTAACTGTCTGTTTCTTTGTCATTGACTGCTTCACGAAAGATGAAACCCAAGTCATAATTTTTCCCAGTATCTTTTGTAAGTCAATCGTTGAAATGTTTTTGTGACATCGAGATGATTATAGAGTATTACTTTATTTGTATTAATGCCACAATCTCATCCTGTACATAAACTGTTTTAATCAAAATGAGGCACTGGTGTCAGTGAAGGTCAGTTGTTAAATGTATGTCGGGGTTGAATATCACACTTGGAAGTTATATATAAAGTTTGCAATACTCTGTATATAGTAATTGAACCCTAGGCCTTATGAAAAAATATTTTTTAAACCTCCTTTAGTATAAGCTTGAATTTATAGAATGACTAAAATGAACTTTGCTCATTTGGTAATTAAATTTCAGAAACTATTTTTGTTTCAATAATTTGAAAATATAACATGCATAAAAAAAAATAGAAAAAAAGTACAAAACAATGAAAAAGCCATAATTCTTGTCAGTTGATTAAATAATAAAATTTAAAGTTATTTAATTCCTTTTAATTATTTTTTTTTAATTCCTGTGCGCCTCTATTTTGTTTCCATAAACAAGAAAGACTGTTAACTAAGACCATTGTAACCATGGTGATCTTGTATTTGATTTTATTATTTAGCTATAGAGACTCACTAATTGCTAAAATGTGACTATATCTAACAGAGGCTTTGTATATATATTTATGTAACAATTTAAACAAATTAATTGTCACTGTAAAAGTTGTGCAAGCCCATGACATCCGCAAGTTAATCTGAAGAGTAAAATAGTTGGGACAACTCTTGGATAAAACATTAAAATAATTCTCTCCCCTCTGAATTTTAAAATAAAGACTGTAGTAACTGCACATCTTTGTGAATTTGTTATTTATCTTTTTTTTTTTTTTTTTAATTTCTCTGTTTTTGTTTTACAATAGAAGTAGCATCTTTTTTAAAGGCAATTTTAGTGCAATTTACTTAAAAAAAATAATTTATGCATGAAAATCATTTTACTGGTATTAGTGGGTTTTTAAATATTTTTATTTATTTATTATTATTAAATAAGTCTAATTTTAGATAAATTTGCATTCAATGTTTTAACGTAGAAAAAAAAAATTTAACCTTTTGTTTGTTTTTTGTTGTAGTTGTTTTTTTGGCATTAATGTATTTTTGTTTTTTTTATTGTTGTTACAACTTGTTATAAAATATTTTATATACACTTTTCTACTGAAATCCAATAGCAAGGATATTTGACTCAACATTAAACAAAGTGATTTTATGTTTTTGTTAATGTTTTTTTTTATATATAAACATATCAGTGCTTTGTTTGGAATGATAGACATTAGATGAGTTGCAGCCTTCTCCTTATTCTAATTTCATAAAGCATCTAAAGTATGTCTACTGCCATAAAACATATAATAATAACATTATTAAGGCTTGTCTTCAAGTCTGAAGATTAATGAGGAATGCAGTATTTCCAGTGGCTACGCAGCCCCAACTGTGACCTACATATTTTGCCACATCCAGGTCAAGCATAACCATTGTTAGAAAGTGATTAAGATTTTCGTACTTTTTACTCATATATCAGAAGCAGAACAATGGTAAAGAGAAATTGAAGTCTGAATCCTGAATTTTAATTGGATTTTTAAAAACTTTTCTAAGGCTTTTGGTCTTAACGATAGCCAAATAAGACCCTCATGTGGTTTGAACAGTCCAGCGCGCAGTGAAGTATGATCCCCTAACGGAAGAAGTTGATTTACTGATGTGTAACCCCCCAATATGCAGTTGTACGCTTGCCAAGCGGTAGAGAGGAGACGGTCTCTCTAAGACACTTGGCTCCCACCCCCTCCCCATCCACAACAAGCGAACCTTCATTCTTCCCTCAGGATGTGGATAATGGATATCCTCCTGAAGCTCCAAACATGGAAGTAACAGTCAACACCCCTACGGTGATACAAGAAAGTTATGAACCACTGGAAAGCTCTGAGGACCTCCGAGCGATTCCTTCTCAAAATACACAGAACCTTCATACCCCACTGGACGCTCAGGAACTCAGTAGTGACTCTCAAACTGTTGAGCAGGGTAGTCAACCCCGTTACTACTTACGAGAGAGAAGAACCAGACCGAACTATAGGGTCTAGAGTTGTTTAACTATTGCACTATTTATACTGACTTCATAAACCGGTACTGATACCAATAATAAAGTTTACTTGTTACTTACTTATTTACATATTTACTTACTACACTAGTAACTAGTAATTGTCTTTTTAATCATACCACTGATACCGTTTTTCCATGTTTACTTGTATCACTATTTGTTATTGTTTGCAACAGAAACTCATATTTGTTGATACTATTATTGATCTATATTATTACAGGTACTGGCATTTTTGTTTATTTATGTTAGGGCCTACTACATTACTATATTTTCTATTTTAATTCTAGGCGGGGTGAATGTGGTGAAATAGTTTCTAGGCCTATTTGTTTATGTTTGTGTAACGTCGTGAGAATGTGTTCACAACATTAATTTAGTGTGCTACTGTGTAAGTTTCATTCGTCAGTTCATGTGCCGTTCTAGTTTAATAAAGCCTTGTTTTAGGTTACTCTTCAGTGTTTCTTTATTTATCATTACACATTTGGTCCTGGATTCCTGCCCGCTCCCATCCCCTGTTGTCGTAAGGGAGGTTTGGACTAGTCTATAAATTATTTTGAACTTTGAAGAAACATCTGAAACATGTAAACAATTTTACAAATGCGCTTTATATTATCTTTTAGGAATGATAGACATCTTAAATAGAAACATTATAAATCAGTAAAGATTTTAAAAAAACTAAATATTTCCTATTGACTACAAACTGCAAGTCATTCCTTTCTAAATATTTCCCATTGACTACAAACTGCAAGTGACTCCTAGACCTTTGCTGATCAAGTTTTTACTTTTCGGGAGATACGGTGGTTGAGTGGTGAAGCACTTGCTTCTAAACCAGTGGTCCTAGGTTTGAATCACAGCAAAAACTGGGATTTTGAAATCAGGGCCTTTAGTTTTTTGGTTCACACACACACACACAAAACGCCATCCGAAAGATTCGACGATTCGGAGATATTCGACCTATTTCTGACGTGGGGAAAAAAGTGCGCATACGTGTTGAAATGTCTTCTGCTAAGGAACCATCTTGTTGCAGACGCCTCTCACAAAAGTGATATTTAAACAAAATAATTATTAAAATTGTTGAACATCGATTATAATTTTTTGCTCGATCAATAATCAAATAGCTACAACAGGTTTTGTGCCGCCTTCTTGCTCTCCCCGCCCCCATGTCAGTATGTTGAACCTGAATCTGAGTTTAAAAAAAAAAAAAGCAAAGAAAAAAAAAAAGAGTTTCTAGGTTTAAAATAAAAAAGAAGGTGGAGAGTGTTAGAGCCTTGGCTTCCAAGCGGAGGATCTCGAGTTTCTTCTTCCTCGTTCTTATTTTTATGTTGGAGCGCTCAGATGACAGTGACAGACTTGACCAATAGATGAGATGACCTGCGCAGTGGTTTCCAAGTCAGGGATCTCTCCATTTAGTTTTCGTTCTATTGGGGTCTTTTGGGGCCAATGTCTTGTACGGCCCTCTTGGTAAAGAGAACAGTTTTGAAGGATATGATCAGGATTCTGTGGTTATACTCTACACGGGGCAGATTTCACTTGTTCCGATTTTGAGCTTCCGGTACACGTGTTGTCTCATTATGTTGTGTCATGTGTCTGTCCTGAGTTGAAAGATTGGACGTTGATCTTGTCGGGATAGCTTATAGGACCTCGAGTTTGAAATCCAGGTGTTTAAGCCTACTGGGTTTTGAGGTTCGTGATTTTTTAAGGCACCCTGTTGTGACACGGTTACTAGGTGTGGTCAACCGTGATACACGGTCAAGTGTTGGAGACTTGCGAGTTAGGGGACTTGCGGAAGACGAGTGTGTTGTAAACATAAAGAATGGAAGTTATCTAGTAGAGTTGGTTATCTGTATATAATATTCGTCTTGTAAATATGTTATGTTGTATACTTTTCAATAAAGGCAATTTATAATTGAAGGGACTCGTTTCCTCACACACCCCTAAGTCCACCAAATTTAAACAGGTACCTGACATAGGCTACGTTAAGGAAGTAAAGAGGATTGGTCGTTGTGCTGACCACATGGCACCATCGTCAACCGTCGGCCATAGAAACATGAGATTTACATCATCTTCCCCCATGGATCACAAGGTCTGAAAAGGGTACTTTTACTACGTTCTAAAAAAAAGAGTTACTATGTCGTATTAAGCCTTTTGGTTCTTTGTTGACATTTGTGTGACGATAAGTGAAAATATGAATCGAAACTACAATATGTCAGTCGATGTTGATACTAGTAGGCTCTTAGGGATGATTCCGATATCAGCAGACAAAATAACATTTGTTTAATGAGAAAAATACAGGCCAAGTTCAAGAATTCGGTTACAAATCACTGTTTAAATAAGTAGTTACATAAACACAATGAGTATAGTCCAGAGTTAGGTGTGGCTGAGTAAAGTTACATCCGCATCGTTTATAAAACATCAAAAGTCCTCTAGAATAGGTAAACATTTACTAAACATACAATTACATAAACCAAAAAAAAAAAAAGGCGCAAAAATATAGAGCCTTCAGATATAATGCACTTAATTATTCATGTTTGACTAGAGTAACAACACAGTTCTACAGTAGCTTACTACATATCTATGGTAACATCATTAGTAAAATCACCAAAATTAGAAACACTCCAGGGCATAAGATAGAAATAATACATAAAACCCTGAACCATAATTTAGAAATACACAAAACATAACCTTTTGAAATTCTTAAAAAATATATTTCTTATTCCACATGCTAGGACAAATTCGTACAAGTGCCCCTTCACTATAGTCCCATGAATGGGGGGGGGGGGGAATCTCCCACCGAAAAAATCCTGGCTACGCCATGACATGACATTTGTGGGCCGGTTTTTCTGGCAATGCCCAGGCCGATTTTGATACCCAGTCCGCCCCTGTGCATTACACCACCCAGGCTACACTCATGGCTTTAACCTTCTCTACACTCTCTCACTCTCTCTCTCTCCTTTTTTCCTTTCTCTACAAGGCTAACACAAAATGGCTTTAAATGACGACTGTCTTCTGCCTAATGTTCAGTATCGATCGGTCTGCAAAGAATAATAAAAACCTAGATCTATAAACATTTCCAACTTTCTTCTCCACGTCTGCTCCTAACAATCACGTCCACGGTTCGTTGGCCCGAGGGATCGCTCATTGTTAGCTGAGTATTCAGCAAGAATCACTGCGGTCAAAGGCTTTCAATAGAACACATTCACCGCGAGCTTAAGTCTTTATTTTTACCAACATACAGTTCATGCAAAAGTAAATATACCCAGCCGATCGACTTCACGAGGGAACCTCACCTGATCACTTGCCTATGTATTGGAATTTTTAGTTTGGCGAGAGTATTGGCAACACAAAATATTGGTATTAGAAATATGAGTAAGCTAGGGGCGGGCAGGGCGCTTTCTAGCTCTTCAGCACAGGAGAAGGGAACTATGGCAGGGATCATAAACTGATAAGCTCAACTGTCAAAATGTTTTATGAATATGAAAGTGCTTTATTTGGAAAACTACAGTAGTTCTCATTCTGCGATTCTTGTGGGGTTGATTGATCTTATCTTACAATTCGTTGGCTTTTTATTATTATTAAAAATTTTGAAATTATATTTAAAAAAAAAGATTTGGATAAGCCTACTTATATTTTAGAGAGAACATTTTTAAATTAAAAAGAAAATTATGTTTAATAATACATTTTGAGATCATTTGATATAGATTCTATCTACTGGATAAAAGTGGATAAATAGTTCAATAGGCATAGCTAGTGTTAGGAATAAATAGTTCAATGACTTAAGTGCACGAAGAACCTTACCTATACTATACATATATAGTTACAACCAACGCGTGCCAGAGATTCATTCTTTCTTATCCAGACATTATTTGTGCTAAGGAGACACTTGTATATTTTATATTATATATACTTTCGCTTGTTTGTTATTGTTCTTCTGGATTGTATAGTCTACGGCTATGTAAAACTTCATGCCGATGTAAGTCAGTTGTGTAGTGCAGTTTTAGAGAATGTGGGGTCATGGGTTATATCATCGTTATATGTGTTAGCCACGTTAGTGTAAGCCTACTTTTAGGCTTATTCTACAGTTTCAGAGGGGGCTGTGGCTGAGCGGTAAAGCGCTTGGCTTCCGTAACGGGTTTGAATCCTGGTGATGACTGGAATTTTTATTTCGGGATTTTGAGTCCATTCAGCTCTAATGGGTGTGACAAGTCAAAAACTCGCTGTCAGATTCGCTCACTTTTATCACAGCATTAATTATTATTTATCTTTATTTATTTATTTTATTTTAATTATTTCCCCTTTCTATGCCCCTTTCTCTTCGCAAAACCGCACCTAGTTCCTATTTACGCTAAACAAAGTCTAGCGCATGGACCATGACTGTCGCCACTCCTCGCTTATCTCCCTTTGACCGGGGAAGAGATCAAACAGGCAATCGCCTTGAGGGCCGGATGCCCATCCCTCCCAATTGATACCATATGGGCAGGAATGTAATGTATTACTCCCCCCGCCTCAACACGTGTCTCTCTCTCCTTGATCAAAGAGATCATTCGACGCCACACGTCTATCGACCCTCCACGGTGTGTCCGGATCTCAGGCCTCTTTCCAATATGTGAAATATTCGTCTCGAGCCGACCACGTGAGAGACAATCCCTATCTTGTCACATTTCCTGTATCCGCTCTCACCTCTGACCTTTGTAAGCTAATCTATTTCAAAGTAGACACTAGCTCAGTTTCATTTCACTCTCCCGCTGGCACTTGCCACATGAGCCTGGACTACTTCATTTGTTAATTCTCCTAGAGGAATATTAGGTGGTGAGTTAATTACGCCGAACTTAGTCACAAGTTCCATTTTATCTAGCTTGTGTATATTTCATTCTGGATACTATTATGTGTATTTTATTTAGTTCATTCATATTTAATTTGTGCATTGTGTATTTCTCACTGTCGTAAGTAGGAAACTTAACCATTGCATATGTATATATTTATATATCACGTTTACCTATGTCGGCAATATTATTGCCACGTTGCTCAATTGACAATTGACGCAACCTTGTACATTAATGTACATCTTAGTTTATTTTCTTTATCTCGGCTGGTCGCCTTGAAGAGATATAAGGAACATCTCTCATTTTAATCATTTTGCTTTTGCCAGAGTTGTTCCCTCCCCTTAAACGGACAATCATTGTTCACGTCATTGCCCCGGCCGTGTTTGGACAATAGCGTCACGGTCATTGACCACCAGCGTCCAATTCTCCCCTCTTTTACCCCCCCCCCCCCTTTTTGCTCTTTCTACTTGTATTTTATTGAGATTCTTATTTTTCCTTTCATGTACATTTATATTTCTATTTCCCCTCTTATGTACATTTTGTATTACCATTATCAGCCCTCCATTTTTCCAATCCCATTTGTCATCATTTTTCCCCATTGTGCACTAAAGCAGTTTTATCAATCTGACGAATGCACCTCAGTCGAGGGCATCGACAAGATGCATGAGAGACATGTCCTAACTTGTCTTTATTTATCCGCAGCCTCCCTCAGGTGTCTGCCTACTTGCTGCATACTTAGGCCACTTCCTACCTATCGGATCACTCGCCTATTTGGTACTAATCAGTATCGCTTGCTCACTTGGATCCACTACGAGTATCACGTACTATTAAGTGCTTTTCAGCGCTGAAAGTCACTACTCATCGTCCACTTGGCGCTATCGGCTCAAGCCTGCCTATTTGACAGTCCGCCTGTCAGCCCCTTAGGTACGACGTCCCTATAGATCCGCTCTGTGCGAGACGTCATAGCTCCGCCAACTCACTGGACTTATCCTGCGCCCGACGCTGCCCACGGCAGATCCGCTCTGCCCGCAGTACACTGGTGCCCACGGTAACCGGCCACCCGCCTTACTGTGCCCACTACAGATATTGGAACTTTTGGACTGAACCTCCACAAGGACTATATCATCGGCGTCCCTCTACACGCTAGACACGCCACTGCCTGCCAGGATACAGACAACTGCGATTCATCCAAGACAGAAAGAGCTAAGTACCAAGGACAAAGTGACATATTCTCTCATTACGTGCATAAGTGATGATCAAACATAGCATAGTTCAGAGTTAGATACAAATCCTCCCCTTTTTATTCTTTTGTGTAAATATTTATGTAAATAAATATTCTTTATATTTTTATCAATTTGTATCTCTCTTAATTGCTTGTCTAGTTGCGTGTCTGCTCCCGATTTGTCTGCTGATGGGTCAGTGTGTGATATACTCAAAAATAATCATCCCCTAGACACCAAACAAGCTAAATTTACATCACACGCGGCGACCCGTCACAATGGGTACCTGACATTAGTTGGGGAAAAGTAAAGGCGGTTGGTTGTTGTGCTGGCCACATGACACCCTCATTAACCGTGGGCCACAGAATCAGATGAACTTTACATCATCTGCCCTATAGACCACCACAGTTTCTGAGTGAGATTTATAAGATAAAATAAGATACTTTTTTCTTGATCTAAACAAATGAGAATTCAGTTCAATTGTCCACCTCAGCGTAGCTACAATAACAATGACAACATAAATGCACATACGAATAACAGTCACACACAAAATACATGCACACGTTTTATTGAATTAGACTTCTATGTATTTCTCTTATCTTCCGCTCATCTTATCTAATACAAACGTTACTCCAAAAAAGAAGATGATTACGTCCTACGCGTCATGCATTCAGTCATGCTTAAATTCTGCCAAGTCACTGGTTTTCCTGGCTATCTCAGGCAACCTGAGAATTTGTGACACTTTGTGACAAAGGGGGCGGGGGTCAAAAGGTCATTTTGCGTGGCGTCTATTACGAACGACCCCTAAAAGAGTTTTTAAATATTTCTGTTTTATCTCTAATGGAGAAGAGCGACGACTTCGCCCAGATCTGATGAAACAGTGGTTTCGTGGTTGCAGGATGTCTTTAAGAAGTTTGTGTGTTTTGAAAAGGCATATTTCATTAAAAAAAAAAAGCTCTTCAAGAGATGGTAGCTGTGTTTGAGTAATATACGAGACTTCTTTAATCAGTCTATTTAGTCTATGTCTTTGTGCCAGTGAAGTAGTCCTATTACCATACCAGCAGGTGGTGGCAAAGTTAATTAGACTGATAATGGTTGTTGTAGGCCTAAAACAAAAAGTGTTATATTTTCAAAACTATGCCAATGCATACTAAAGAAGACCAAAATAATATATGTATGCTCCTCCTAACAATCAACATAGACTCTAGAGAGTAAAAATCAAAAAATATCAAGTCTTTTTTGTGGTATATCTGGTGTTCAAAATAAAGGAAGTGTTCATAAAGTATGTTTTAAAAATATATGCAGAAACAAATTTTTAAAGCTCTTCTATTATTACTTTTTATTTAGCTGTCAATTTCAAAATTCATTTTAAAGATCATCTTATGTACCTTTAAATAGATTGATTACCTAGGTCTTTTTAGATTATGTTTCTGAAAATTGCAAATAATTATTATGTTAGGCTGGTCAGGAGGCGCTGTGGCCAAATTAATACAGCTAAACATTTATTATTTGCAGTAGGCCTATCTAGAGCCACTGACAAGCTTACAATTATAAGACGAGAGTGCTTCTTATTTTTGTTGTTCATTAAATTATATGTTAAATATTTAGGTTAGGGTTAAAAAAAAAAAGTTACTTCTTATAACTACTTTACAAAACAACGCCTTGTTTCAGCTTTTTTTTTTTTTTTGTTGGAAGTTTTTCACATTTTTTGTAGTATTGAAATATCCTCCAGTCGATCTATAATATATATATAGGTCTGTGATTCCTATCTCTCAAACTTTTTTTAACCTACGCGTGTTTCTTTGTGGACCTGGGTCTCACCTGGTCATTCTATTGACATTCATTCTTGATTCAATTCTCCGGAAACGTTCATATGACTGCATTGCCATAACACATCGATAACCTGCATCGATCTTATTGATTTGTTCATGTCACTCTTTACACTGGAGATAATCATCTGATTGATGCAGTGGAGCCCGATAACAAAATAAAATAATTTGACAGAAAATGTAGGCCTTCCTATTTGATGCTTTAATCATTTTAATGCGTGCCAAGAATTTTGTGTGTAAATATCACTATAGAGACACACGTATATCTGTATAAAACAACATATACACATATTTATGTGTCAATGTCTAGACAGACAGACAGATAGATAGATAGACAGACAGATAGATAGATAGATAGATAGATAGATAGATAGATAGATAGATAGATAGATAGATAGATAGATAGATAGATAGAAGTCAGGGGCCCTGTACATGTCTGGTCAAGGAGTTGAAGGTCTATAGTGTTGTAGTTCTTTCCTCATTGACTTACTGTACTTATTATTTCCGCCATATAAGACGGATGAATTCTTTTCATTAAAAAAAATATGCTCCAACAAAAAAAAAAAAATGCTCCAGTTAAATTATTTTGATCGCATACTAGATTGAGAGAATAAAAACATAGAGTTGAAGCTAGGTGCTGAAACAAATGTGATACATACATAGAACATAAATTAATAGCAGCACCGAGGACAAAGAGAGAAAGTAATGAATTAAATGCTACGAAAATAAGGGACTGCGTCGACCGGGGCCCGAACCCGCGACCCTGGCAACGGCAACACCGCCTAGCGATAACGCACCAAGATTGAGAGAACCAACACGTTTCACAGATGGGTAGTACTAATGCGAAAAAAAAAAATCTGAACTACAATGGGCTGGTGATGTGCTATGGAAAAGCGTTTTCGGGATACTCTAAGACCTCTCTCACGGAAACAACACCTGGGCCTAATTTGTAACCGCCACAAAGTCGCGTAAGAACAACCACTCCAACCACAGGTATCTGAGGACAATTAGGCGGACATGTTGGATTGGATCATCAGGCCTCTCTTTCATGCCCAGCTCAGCTAGGAAAACAAAAGTATGCAAACTCACCGAGGTAACCTGAATGAGGTCAGATTGGAAACCCGTTGTTCGCCTATCTGATTCCACTGTGTTTCCACCGAGTTGCCGTTTTGAGGCCACGAGAAGCTCGAATAACCTCGGTATACCCGAACTATATGTCCGCAGACAAGGAATATTAAAAATGTTTTAAAAGATAGGCTACTAAAAACTCGGTTATTTTGCCATATTTGACGGCGACTATCGTAGGTTTCACATATAGTACGGTTAAAGTTCCCCAATCAAACCTTGCTATCTATAGTGCAGACGATGTAAAGGTCATCTGTTTCTTTGGGCAACTGTTAACGAGGATGTTATGCGGCCAGAACAATGACCAACCGCCTTTACTTTCCCCAACTAAAGTAAGGTACCCATTGTTGCCATTTGTTGGGTGGACCCAGGGGCGCCCTAAAATTTAAAAAAAAAAAAACAGCCCAGTCTTCACCGAGAATTGAATTCAGAACCCCAGCCCGGAAGCCAAGCGCTTAACCGCTCAACCACCCCTAGGTCTCACATAGGTCTAGATATTTTAATAAAACATATTGAATAAAGTTATAACATCCTTTGTATCGATGATAAAGAAACTTATTTATGTTATTGGCATCTTTTGATCTTTAAATCCATTTTTTTTCCTCCAAAACAAGAAGAGTAAAAAAAAATGTGACCCAATCAATAATTCGTCTCATTCTGATCGATATATGTGTTGATATAATTTCACCCTTCATGTTTTATTCAGCTAGTCTAATTAACAATGCACTGGAAACGTGATTCATAACAGCGGGTCGTGTCAAATTTAAAACAAAATTTCAAGTTAACCTACGGGCATAAAATATCTATCGTCTTTGACTTTAAATGAAGGAAATTGTTGGACTTTTGTTTTCCAACAATTGGTATTTGAGCTAGAATATCTTAAGCTCTCTTCAACTTT
>JADKLZ010000104.1:36882805-36897081 GCA_021533235.1 Biomphalaria straminea | reverse complement strand
CTTCCTAGAAAATCATAGTTCTCTAGCCAAATTTGAATTTCTTCCTTTTTTTATTTTGAAAAACTCTAACGATAGATAACAATAGATCAAATTTCGCACTTGGTTTACGGAGTATTAATTAAAAACATAATCCTGTGTAGGCCAGAAACAAGTGTTGGCGCTCAGGACCACATAGACAGTGTGAAGCGATTGGTAGTTTGAGCTATTAGGGATGTGTGAGGCTGTATGCGATCAAACATATGACACTCACACATATACACATACACACATAGTTTGGAGGTTACCCACACTTGGGCTCGCCGCGACCCACGTGCTAGAGTGGCAAAACTGATTTAACTGTCAACGGGGCTGGAGTTCGAATCCAGACACAAGCTGAGGTTTGCTGTTCGCCTAAAGGCAGTATAGAAACCTTCTCCCAATGGAGTCACACAAGTGATCCAGAGCGCACTGTGCTTGCTTAAAGCATGAAAGTTCAGCTTTTTGAAAGTAAAGTACTTTAAACTGTCAGGACATGAGTAGATCAAACTCCATTTCACAGTCTGATTAGCTAAATGGGGTATCTAGGAGAGAAAAGCAGCTTTAGTGGACAGGCAGTCGTACCTTCTACTGATGGTATCTCGGCTCACTCTTGGTACTCACTCGGTAACCAACTTTCAGCTATGGCAACCGGGGCCACACCCCGGTAACGGCTTTGACTGGCCGGCTACACAAGGTAGAGGGTTACTGACGTGTTCATGGCCTGCGAAACTTAGCATGTGAGGACTGGACTTGGCGGCCTGTGCGTAACGTCACAAGAACTAGACTTTACTAGACAAATTGGACAGAAAGGTCCCTACCGGCACAGTGCTGTGGAGCTAGAGCAGGACAAGACATACAGAAAGTCTCTGGTCATCCATTGCACCCAAACTCTTCCCCGACGTCTTGACCAAATCTTGTTTCCGGAAAAGGATGGGCTTTAGGGCGAGAGAGTGAGGTCGACGTGTTGCGCGACTCCTCCACACTTTATTCAAAATGTTCAGGGCAAAAAGTCACTAAGTCATTCCCTCCCTCTTATTACTCTTTTTAATCTTAAGACAGCTGCCTAGTCCTGCGGTATGCACTGGATTGTTTTGATGGACCAGGGATCATAACCTGCCCGCGGCCATCCGAGACTAATAGATTCAGTAGGCGTGAACACTGACTTGCGACGTCGCAGCGAGAGAGGGTATTTGGGGAACGATCGCCCCGGAAGGCGCCATACGCAGAAAGGAGCCAAAAATAAATAAAATTATTGCAGATATTTTAGTAATTTTAAGTTTGTTTTGAATTATTATTATTGAATACTTCTTATTTTTAAACCTATATTTCTATGGGATGTTCATGGAAAATGGGAGAGGGGGGGGGCATGGCAATACAGTCTCTTACCCCAGGGCGCACATTTGACTCACGCTTCTGGGTTGGACTAGGAAGTAGATTACCTTCAATTCTAAAGAAACATCCTAAATATGTCAAACATTTTAAAAACATTTTTCTAACTGTTGATCAGACGTTGTCTTTGTTTTAGTACAGTATGTTAAACTTGTTAGATAAATAGAAGATTATCTTGTTACAGACATTCCTTCGATTTAAAAGTTAATAATAGCATAATAAAATGATAAGCTAAAAATCTAATATAAGAATCCCATACTATTGTTAAAAAACGTATTTTCAGACTTTCGATAATACTGAGTTTTACAGTAATTTTTTTTTACGACTAGACTTCACCTAACCCTAACCCAGTCTGTTGATCGTCAAGACAAAACACGTGATTGGTCGAGTGTCTTTCTCCATTCCTTTTCCAGTGACAGGTCTGTGCTCTCTTCGATGTTATCTGCCACTTCCCTCCTTTGTCTGCCCCTTCTTTCTTCGCCTGATACTGTTCCCTGGAGGAAGAAAAGAAGACAAAGCTACAATAAAAAATTTTCATTTACATATTTTAGCAAACCTTCCAATAAATCTGAGCTTACAATTTGTGTAACCAAACTGCTTGCAATACATGAGAAGCTCTTTCTATTTCTAGTTAAAACTTAAGACTTGACTTATTTCTGTTGACATCCAGGTGAGCATACACTCCACACCTTTCCACCGAAACTTCCTTCATCTGCTCCCATGTCATTCCAGTATCCTCAGCATCACTGATGACTGACCTCTTCCAGGTTTGCTTGGGTCTGCCCACTTTCCTCTTTACTCGGGGATTCCAATCAAGTGCTTGAAAAGGATCTTATTTACTCGGCCGTGAAATTTACCAAAAAAATTTATTTTGGTTGATTTCTCTTGCGGGACATGTTCTACGATAAAATAAACTACACATACCAAGGGTTGCGATGACATGGAGGCCCATACGAGGAAAGCGAAAACAGGGACGTCTTCATATTACTTGGCGCCACACCTTCATGGAGGACCTCAGAACAGTGGACACCAAGTGGGAGGAGGCTTCAGACATTGCCAATGACAGATCTTTATGGAGACAGCTTGCCGCCCAATGCGCCTAACGGCGCGGGAGGACATACGTCTAAGTAAAGTAAGTCTGTTAATTAGAGCATTATAACCCAATCTATCTCCATTATTTCAACTTGTTTTCTTTTTTTTTTATAAAATGTTTACTGTAGTAGCAAACAAAATGTATATTTACAAAGCCGTGAATGGTTTCACTGAGGCCAACTAGTAATTAGCTAAGACGAGAATTTCGCGTATAGTTAATTACGGCAATGACAAGTAGACCTCATGTCTTATATTTAGCTATTGATCGCAGCTGTGACGATACTTAAAACTGACATTAATCTTAGTGTAATTACTGTAAATACTGGTTTATGGCTAGCCTAATTGATAGTAGCTTTACTTTTTCCTAGTGATTTGGAGTGAAGGGATTTATGTAGTACTATACACAACCATTGAAAAGTAAATAAACATATTAAGTACTCAATACTCAGTCTCACTGATAAGTTTCATAAAATAATTAAAATACATGTCATTAAATGGCTGTCAGACAGTATTTATGTGGAAATATGCTATATATCTAACATTAGTCTTAATGATAAATAGGACAACATTTTAAAGCTCTACTTAAAATGCCAATACAACTATCTTGGTTATGTTTCCAGATACATTGAAATATTTCTCTTCGAATATCTAAAAAAAATGACTATGTTAAATTAAATAAGTAATATACAAAACAGCTTGGGTTAGATATTGGTTTTTAATAAAGTTAGAACGAGGCTTCGGCTTTGTATATCTAATAACAATTTTGATGTACTTGGGATTGACAAAATGAACGTTTTTTTTTGGAATACAGAAAGCTTAATAATTACAATAATAAGAAGAGACTTGAATAATCATAAAACAGCTTCCACAAACACTCATAATCGATAGTCCTTGTTATCATGAAAACTACAATTTCAAAATATTGTAGGTATATTAAGTCATCTCATCTTATAGATTACTAAAAAGATAATTACATCTTACGCATTGCATTTACCAATCTAGTCATGATGTTGATCTGTGACTTAAAGTTTAAAAAAGAAAGGCGATATAAACTCTTAGTTACTGATGAATGGACCATGCAATATTAAAATCTGCATGTTTTAAAACAAAAACATATAAATAGAAGATTGCATTATAAATAGTTTGCTGTCTATAAAATCAAAAATATTATGAATATGTAGCAATTCATTCAAAGCCTTTTGTGAAGCATGTTTTGATACTTACATAATGATCAAATATAGTGGAATAAAGATTGTATACCACATATATTCTTTATTTTTTTTTATTTCTGAGTCATAATCTAAATGGGAGGATTGCAAGGAAAATATTTTTCATCTCTGAATCGATAAGTTCCGATAATATTTCAAAAAAATTTAAATGAAAGATTCGTAACAAAGAAAATGATTTAAATGGAATTTATATCATAGCTTACCTGGCTAAATTTTTATCAAACCATTAAGCTTGGAGATTTACCTACATTTAATGCTTATCTTCAAAATTTGAAGCAAAGAAATGTTTGAATCTTGGCTTAAGAAGTGCTTGACAATGGATAATGTCGTAGGTATCGAAGAAAAAATGAGCATAATATTGAACACGTCTAATTAAAATATTCCTGTGCAGATGACATCCAAGTGATGAGACCCTTAAAATTTATACTTCGGTATCTGTTTTAAAGTTCTTAATATTATAATGGCTCAAACATATATCAATTCATCTTTTCCGCTGACCACAAATACACCGCAAGCAAACCAAGATTGGGTGATCAACATACTGGACATGGTCTTCAACTGTGGTCTTCTTCACTGCCTCAGCGTGTCCGGCGTGCTGGCCAACATCATTAACATCCTAATCCTGTCCAAGTACGGCCTGCGAGAGACGACTTCACTTCTGCTGTTTTCTTTGTCTGTCAGCGACCTGTTTTGTTCCTTACTTCAGCCAATCCGAAGACTTCACTGCATCGTGGCCCAGTTTGACTCACAACTGGCCAACAACATGAGGTCATTTACTGTCGTGTATTTCTTCCCAATGCCAGACATTTTCGTTTCCATAAGCATCTTACACACGACGGTCATTGCGGTAGAAAGACTTGTGGCGGTGTGCGCCCCGTTGAGGGTGTCGAGGATATTTACGCCTCGGCGCGTTAAGTGGCTGCTGCTCTTCATTTACATTTACGTGATTGTACTCATGGCGCCCACGCTTTTTCTGTTTGACTTCTTCTGGACACTTGACCCCAGCACGAACAGGACCACTGGAGTCTTCACACTCACTCAATTCTACAAGAGCAGCTACGACAGCATGAATCAGTACATGAATATGGGACTGACCAACCTGTTGGTCACTTTTACCCTGGGAGTGACCATCGTCTGTTCCATCGTCATTGGATACAAGATAACAGTGGGGCGCAAGAGCACCTTGGTCCAGCTGTCGTCCAGTGTGTCCAAGGAAGTCAAAGACATGAAAGTCATCAAAATGCTACTGACCGTGTGTGTGGTCAACGCCTGCGTGTCCTTACCAACAGTGACAATCAACCTGTTTCTTCTCTATTCCAACACGCTTATTCAATCTTCTGGTAAGCTGTACTATCTACTGCGTAGCTTCATCATAGTCCTGTACCAGTTGAACGCTACAATCAACTTTATCATCTACATTTCTATGAGCTCAAAATTTGCATCCACTTTAAATAAACTTTGTCATTGTAAAAATAAGACTAACAAAAAATAGTTGGTTCTCATAGCATACTAATAGGAGATAAGCAAGGGACTGAATTGAAAGAATAATTGCAGTATTTAGTTCTCTTTAATATAGGGATAAAGTTATCGTTCCCTTGACGTGACTTTTTTTTTATACGTTAAGATTGTTTTAGAACATGACTGCGGCTGTAAGTCAGATATTTGTTTTGTTATCAAGCTAAATTAAAACAGATAAGCTCATTATGCAATTCTAAATAGCGTCGCGGTGGCTGAGCGGTAGTACGCTTTTCTTCCAAGCCTAGGTCCCTGAATCAAAAACAAGTGAAGACTGAAATTTTTAATTTCGGGGTTCCTGTGCGCCACTGAGTTCACCCAGCCCTAATGGGTACCTGACATTAGTTGGGGAAAATAAAGGCTGCTGGTGGTTGTGCTGGTCACATGACACCCTCGTTAACCGTGAGCCACAGAAACATCATCTGCCCCATACATTGCAGGGTCTGAAAGGGGAACGTTATGTAAGTAGGGAAAAAAAAGAATTTTTTTTCTTTTGTGAAACGATTAAAAAAAAAATAGTCTACGATATCTTGAAGTGTTACCGTATAACAGAAGAGGTCCAAGCTACTGTTACTGTAGTGCAAAAGATTTATTGCATCTGAACCACTGACAGGCGGTCCTTGAATACTTATTATCTTTTCTATACGGATGTGAAACGTGGTCAACCTTCTCATGGCAGGAAAAAAAAATCAAAATATCTTCTACCTCCGATGCCTAAGGCAGATCTTTAAAATAAGGTGGCAAGATAAAATAATCAATCAGGAAGTGCTACGAAGAGTAGGGTGCCAGGACATCAGCTGTGTTATCAGCAGCAAAACGCCATGTTCGTAGAATGCCAGCAAGTTGACTTCCACAAGACATCTTCAAACGCGACATGAAGCTCTTCAAAATCGACACTAGCAGCTGGGAAGAGGTGGCACTGGATAGATCCACATGGAGAGAGAGAGCATAAAGGGTGTACGGATTGCGGATGTCATACACAACAAGCAGAAAGATGGATGAAAATGCAACGGCGCATGGTGATTACATATGCCCAACCTATGACGCAACTGTGTATCAAGGATAGGCCTCTTAAGTCATAAAGGAAGTCTCGAGACGTACAATACCACGAAACATTTTTTTTCTGTGATGCCTCTATTTTTTTTTTTCGTTCATAGATAACTCAGAAATATCTGGACATTTTTTTCAACTTTTTTTTTTATTATTTCTTGTCGGATTAAAGTAAGCGGACATTTTTTGTTAGTAAAATTTTATTGATGTTTATGACCTTTTCTTTCCCAACTTTCTGAGTTAACTAAGTGCAGACATTTCAATGTTTAATCACACATTTTTCAATGTTGTTTAAGGCAGGGTCATCTGCATAAACCCTGCTATTGAGTTTTACAAGACTAATATCAACTCGCTGTTTGCCTTGTACAATATTTTGCACGCCTACTTCCCCTTCTCGAATCTAGTTAAAGCTTTGCACAACTTTATTTCCATCAAAACACAAATAAAAAATATACAAACCGATCAATTAATTAACTATTGGTTACAAATTAGTTTTGATTGATATTAATGAAGTGAAATAAATTTAACAGTATTAATATATACTAGTCGACCGGCGGCATAGCATACGCCTCTATTTTGCAAGGCAGGCCTTAGGCACTGCAACAACTGCGACCGCAGTGCGTCCCGCACTTTCTTTGAGCCCGTGCTAATTTTTAGGTGTATAAATTATTAAACTAAACCATTTATTAACATATAACAGATTTCCCGCGGCCTCTTGATTTACCAGGAGCCCCTGGAAATCTCCTGAATCGTTATTAAATATAGGCCTACGAAAAGTCCTGGAAATCTCCGGAAATTATTAAAATCTTTTGTAAAGTAAAAGTAAAGTAAAAAAATATATATCCGGAAATATATAGATAAATATCCGGAAATGGAAGCAGTGGCGTCACTAGGCAGGTGCGGGGGGTGGGGGCCGCACCACCCACAAAGGGGTGACACCCAAGTGGAAAAATGCACTTTTCTTAAATGCAACTTTAAAAAAAATTACTGCCTGGAATTTCACTCACAATTTAGTATCAACATGTCCCAACCCTTCGTAATTTAATTTTTTTTTATTTAATTATGTGTTTTTGACGCAAGGAGAAAGAGTTTCTGAAGCTCAGAAATCGAAAAAAAAAATGGCGCCCGGTGCTTCGCCCCGGAAACTTTGAATGAATTTATGTCACTCCCACAAACATCTTATATGGCCAGTTGAGTGGTGAACGTAACATTTGTTGTTGCAATGTGTTGAAAACACACATGCGTAAGCCTCTCGCACGCCATGCGACGCATAAGGTTGCAAGCTTTCTCTACGGAAATCACTCTAAGGTGACTTTGACAGGCACTTCTGTTGTAGGCTTTCATGTTAAGGCTGACTTTCGTAAACGTGTTTCGTCTCGTCTCATGATATGTCTCACAAATGTCAATTGACATTCAGTCGCCACTTCCCTTGGCGAATGCCTGCCTGTTTACGAAAATATTTCTCTATTGGTTAAATTATCTCGGGAGGATTTGTAGGATCCTTCTCAGCCATCACTACTCAGCCTCTTTTCAACCTTCCAGGTCTCGAAGCGTAGATGACCATTGGGAAAATGATTGTATTAAGTAGGTGGATTTTAATCTCCATGTTAATTGATGTGTTTGTTCAGATAGGCCGTAATTATTGAAAGACAGCTCTTGCTTTCCAATCCGACAAGCAACACCATGATATGCATCTCCATCACTTGAGATATCTTTGCCTAAATAGGTTAACTTTACTTTTTGTTCAAGATCTGTATGACCAATGTTGATCGAGAACTGGATAACCTGCACCCTATATGTATAACTTTAACGGCGTCTTTATCCGTCATCTCGTGTATACATTTAATTGTATTTCAAAGTAATGCTATGTCGCTTGCAAAATCCAACTCGGTTTGGTTTACGCCATGGAGGTTCGAATGCAGCCTGCTTAATAACATCGTCGGTGGCTACAAGAAAGAGAAATTAGGATAAGATACACCCTAATCTCATATCCGTATCGATGTTGAAGAATTCCAACGTCTGTGAGACAACAGCTTGATTTGCTTTAGGCATGTCGCTGTATCTGGACACATTTTCGCAAGATGTCTTGTTTTCTTTCTATTTTCTAGAGTGATTCCGATGGATGCTATCAAACTTTTTTATTTTTTTAATCTACAACCCATTTTTTTTTCTTTGTTGGTATTCTAGGCTTTTTTAAAATGAAATTTCGCATGGCGTATACCTCTTCAGTGCTTGATTTGCATTTTCGGAAGCAGCTGAGAAACACTAATATAATTGAAGGCCTTTTCTGTAAGGAGCTCTGAAAAAATCTCTATTAAAAATAAAATATGTTCAACTCAAGGTTTCTCAATTCTACGATAGAACATTTCTAATTTATACCGCACCGGAAGACACCGACCATAGTGACGCCACTGATGAAAGTGAGATTAAAAGGAGGAAGCCAGTGAAATTATTTTTTTAACGTAATTTGTGATATTAATTAAAGTACTTCTAAAGTCAAACCTGAGAGTAGACTCTATCTGTGTATTGTCGTTCTAGTTTCAAGAGTCTTACGACACAATAATCTGGAAATACTTTTAATATTATGACAAATTGAGAAGAAGAGAATTATATACACCACTTTCATTCATTCACAAAATAGCGTAGCGCCGCATGCTATGCTATTTTGTGAATGAAAATATTGCGGATTAGGATACACTATTTTCCATTCACACCATGCTGCGCTATGGGATCTTCCCGTTTACTTGTTGCTTACTTGTTGTGTGTTTGAACTTTTGAACGAGTCGACTTTGACAATTATATATATAGATGGTTATAAATAAACAGTTACTCATTTTGTCTGTCTGGTAAAAAGTTTGTACACGGTATTTCTCTCACTTCCCATTCTCCGAAGATTATAAGATTTCGCACAATTATTTCTTTTAGCTGACAAGACAAGAATGAATAAAAACTAATAACCAATTTGTTATATATATTGGTAATTAACTAATTTGTTTGGTATTTCGAACAAGGAAAAGATATTATACTTGACTGAAGTGGTGGTAAAAGCTGAATTAGTCCCCTTTACAGGTCGCTGCTTTCAAGTAAGTTTGAAACAAACAATAACATAACTATACAATCTTCTATAGACAAAAGCAGCTCACTAGCGGAGTGGTTAGAATGCTGGATTGAAGAGTCGTGAGTCAAGAGTTCGAGTTCAGGTCGTCTCATTTTTACAAAAAAAGTTTTTTTAAAAAACCAATTACGGTAAAATTCACTCGGATCCCTTCCTTCCTCCTCCTCCCATTTTCCCTATGTGTTCAGAAAGATGATAGGATCATAACGTATTGAGAAAGATGATAGGATCATAACGTATTGAGAAAGATGATAGGATCATAGCGTATTGAGAAAGATGATAGGATCATAGCGTATTGAGAAAGATGATAGGATCATAACGTATTGAGAAAGATGATAGGATCATAACGTACTGAGAAAGATGATAGGATCATAGCGTATTGAGAAAGATGATAGGATCATAGCGTATTGAGAAAGATGATAGGATCATAGCGTATTGAGAAAGTGATAGGATCATAGCGTATTGAGAAAGATGATAGGATCGTAACGTATTGAGAAAGATGATAGGATCATAACGTATTGAGAAAGATGATAGGATCATAGCGTATTGAGAAAGATGATAGGATCATAGCGTATTGAGAAAGATGATAGTATCATAGAGTATTGAGAAAGATGATAGGATCATAACGTATTGAGAAAGATGATAGGATCATAACGTATTGAGAAAGCTAGAAATATCCAATAGCGCAAAACAAAGGCAATTTGTAAAATATTTTTAGTTGCACAGATTTATTGGTGTTGGTCTAGATCAGTGTTCTTCAACGGGGGCGATATCGCCCCCTTGGGGGCGTTTTCGAGATTTTGGGGGGCGCTGGGAGCCAAAGGGGCGGTAGGGGGGCGCTGGGCACAAAAAGGGGCGGTAAGGGGGCGCTGAGTATAAAGGGGGAAAGAAGAAACTAAAAGGTGCACTGAAACAAAACAAATAAAACAATTCATGAAAATTAAAGCTAGCAAACTAAATATACACAAAGTATAGGCCTAATAAGCTTGCTTCTGATTTAACTTTAGAATCTAAGTTTGGGAATCCCATTTTCTATTTTAAAATTCTTACACTTCTGCAGAAATCGAAGGGTATCTAGTTTACTTAGACCTTGAGCGCATAAACGTTCATGATTTGTTAAACAAAGTGGATAATGCGTCTTTTAGATGAAAGTCTCTTATAACAACATATGTTAATTAAGAAAAACGTTAAAGCTAACATTCAAATAGAATAATTTAATCTTTTTTTCAACAAAACATTGACAGAGTGTTATGAAATGGAATATTGCAAAGAGTTTTAGTGAATTGTCACTAGATAAAAAAAATAGACAAATAATGAAAAAGATGTTAGATGTTAGGCTCTTAGATTGTTGTCAGAGGAGGCCTTACCAGTGCGTGGAGCCCTAGGCGAATGTCAAATGCGGGTCCCTGCGCTGGAAGGGTAGACTAGATATTGTGGATATATCGTAACATGTCAAGCTAACAGGATCGTCCGCCACTCACACTGAAGTCCTTTTTAAATACTAATCATACCACCTTACGTAAGTACTGTACTATTGACCTTTAAACTACATAAACTGGAACTTTTCTCCAGCTTAACTTCTGAATCTAATAACTCCACAAAATGCTATGTAAACGGCATCTTTGTGGCTAACATCAATCGTGTAATCAAGGATGATGGGAAAATAAACCATCAGGTCCATAATCTCATTTTGAATCCTATATCTGAGGTACTGGACATGAGCCTCGGCGTTTTAATTCGTCGAAGTTCTTATATGGTTAGGTCAATTTTGTCAAGCATCTCAACCAAGCCTCAAAACTGGTTGTTGTTTGGTACATAAAGATTCTCTGTTTTTTTTTGTTTTTGTTTTTTGTCATTTTCTTATGCCTAGGTGAACTGTTTAATAGTGATAGCCGCTTAGAATGTACAGGTCATAAGATGATGTCTTAATCGGAACTGAACTGCATTTCGAAAACAAAAATGTCATGTTAAGACCTTCAAAAGTAATTGGCATCATAAAAATGCCCAGTAATATTGAGCAACATGTTGTAGTTTATGAGAACTTTTCTGGTTTTCGACCACCTGCGGACAATGGTTATGCTTACCCTGAGTGTGGCACAATATGTAGGTCACAGTTAGGGCTGTGCAGCCATGGGAAATACTGCATTCATCACTGATCTTCAGACTCGAAGATAAGTCTTATATAAATCTAATTAAAGAGTTTTACAATCTCACGTAACTTGTTTGTTAAAAAATGAATTACTGCCTAAAGACACCGACATCTGCAATTCACATAACAATGCGCTATGAAGAAATTACGATTCGCTTCTAGGATGTAAATAAATAAATTTAAAAAAATTTAAATATAAATAACAATTATGAAACATCTGTTACCGATGTTCAAATTGAGTTGCAGGTGTGCCTCAAAACTCAAACTCAAAAATAGGTTTACAAAATTATGTCTTCAGTAAAAAGAATGCTAACAAATAATAACATTAAAATCTATTCCTAAATTTATTAACAAAAAATACAAGACATTGGTATTGTTTTTCTTGTAATTAAAAATAAAATAAAAAAGACCAATTACATATTTGAGCCCGAAACATCGCGTCATTACTGAGACGCTCTACCAGCTTAACAACCTCATTACTGATATATCTCTGTATGCGAAATTTTAGCTTAAAATAAATAACACAATTTATAAATTGTTGTTTTTATTTTAGTTGGCGTCTTTTGATTTTCTTCCAACATCTGACTGCGTGTTAACTTACTTTTCCCAAATGTATTCCTGATAGTGTGTAATATCCAGGCTGCTTACATAAGACAGGTCAGTATTAATACTGTTTGTGTACCATGTCACACTTGCCCTAATTTACATAATTAATGAGGATGGTCAGTCAAATACATCTTGACCATAAACAAAATGTGTTTAAAAAAAACATTCTTTGGTTATTATCTTTTTTAAAGTTGCCTCGGCAGAATTAAAGAACAATATATGAAAAATGATAAAAAAATATATACATCTTCTTAGAGAACAAAATATGCTTATGTCAAACTTATAGATTGAAACAAGGATACAAATTAAAAACTGTAATGACGGGCTAAACATTTCATCGCAGCTGACACCGAAAGCAAATGCCGAATTAGGTCCATGTTTAGTCCAATAAACAACTAAAACAATCATCCTACTCACTATAGTAACGACAATAATAAAAGTAATATAAGCTGAAAGGATACGACGCTTGTTGGTACAATATATTTCAATGATTTTGTAGATATATATTTACAAATTTACAAAACAGAAATAGTTGTGTAACTAACTGATGATGCGATAGTTTTAAAGAATTGACGTCATAAGGTTGTTTGTAGACTTGTTAAACAGAGGTACAGACTCCATCCACAAGACATGATTCATTCTGAAGGGTAAGTCTGGTTTGAAAGACATAAAGAGTGTCTCATATGTCTTGGAGTGTCTCAGAAGTATAAAGGGTGTCTCAGAAGTCTAAAGAGTGTCTCAGAAGTCTAAACTGTGTCTCAGAAGTCTAAAGAGTGTCTCATAAATCTAAAGAGTGACTTATAAATCTAAAGAGTGTCTTAGAAGTCTCAGAAGTCTAAAGATTGTCTCAGAAGTCTAAAGAGTGGCATTTTTTTTAAAACCATTTGCTCTGAATTCGTATTAATACTGGATCACAACATAATGATAATAATAAAAGGAAGCAGTTCATAAATGTTATAATTTAACTCTTTCTCTCCGTAATTATTTACCACATTCTGTTGGAATCAACGTTGGTATCGTCGATTCGGTGAGAAAGAGTTAAAAACAGAAATGTGTTGCGTGTCTATAATAACAGTATCTGTGAGAAGTCCTGTATGAAATGATCCTCTGAAGGTGACTGTGAGTTCAATTATTGTCAACAGGCGTCATAACAGAATGCCAGACTTTCTTTTCTTGAGTGGCCATCTATGAGATATGCAATAATCTGTATAACAGTTTTCAGCCTGGCTGCAATGACAATCAGACTTACTTAGCAGGAGCAGATACTTGATGTACACATTTACCTACAATGAAAACGGAAACGTTAAAAAGTTGTTTTGCAATTTTATTAGAATATCATTCTACAGTATAAACAAATGTAAAATAAATATTTGATTTTATATAGCGCTACTTATATGATTATAGCATACTCATAGCGCTATGGCCCAAGCCAGCCCCAAGCTCATTTGTAGACCAGTGGGTGCGGGAGAGTGTATCTGGGAGAAGGCTTTACCGTGCTGCAGTAAAAACAACTCTGCTCGAGTCGAGTGTCGAACCGCGAGCCCCCTTTCATAGGTAGCCAAGCCAAGCGCACTTAGCCTCTCGACCACGCATTCCAAATATGGATAAATACAGTATTCGACTAGAAAGGGAATACCCCCTGAAGTCTCTTCAGCACTACTTTTCTCATCAAGAGACATTTTCAGTTCTTCAACTGATGCATCTTTGTATGAACCATCTGAGAAGTGATACTTTTTTTTATTATAGCTTGTTTATAGCGCTACTTACATGCCTATAGCATGCTCAGAGCGCTTTGGTTCAATCTCATTTGTGGACCAGTTGGAAAGAGGGGGTATCTATGAGTTGGTTTTCAATGCTGCCTTTAGGCGCTCAGTAAACACAACTCTGCCAGAGTCAGGTGTCAAACCTCGAGCCACCTTCATGGGTAGCCGAGCGAAGTTCAAGTTCAAGCGTACTTAGCCTTTTCGTCACGTTCATGGTCTCCTTTGTTTTCAGTGCTCTTATCAGGTTTCTTCTTTAATGATAATGGTGATGAAATAAACTACCCTATTTACTAAGTTACCTCCTGAGAGTAACACGGCACTAGTCAGAGCTACTCCTTGAAATTGAGAGT
>JADKLZ010000104.1:36871393-36882405 GCA_021533235.1 Biomphalaria straminea | reverse complement strand
CATATATATTGTTATTGTACGGTAGTTACGCTAAGATAAGATAAGATGTGTTGATATTTATTTATCCAATCTAATGGAAATAGTGTGTTTTATACGTTTGCACTTCATTTGTCGGTGTTAACTTGTTTAAATATTTTAGTCACTTCAGTTCTTGAGACTGGATTATATATTTCTGTTTTCAAATGATGCCAATAAATCATAATGGTCTTTCTCGAAGTCAAATCGGCTGTAGAAATCATTTAATACGTTGGCGCTTAACTACGTAGCCAGTATTGTTTTCAAGAAATCCAAACTAGCTTTAGAGTTATCTTTCTAGAAAGAGCTTTCATTTTTTTTTTACATTGAAACTCTCTTTTCCTTCAAATAATTTCTTTTTAGAGGCATAAATCCATAAGTACTGCTCTTGAACATTCAAGACAAAGTTCTTCAACAGATGTTTGTTAAGTTTGATAAGTTTACAGGAAAACGGTAAATTTGAATTCAAACACGGGGTCTACAGTTTCATATGGGAATCATTTGCATTATGTTCATTATGTTCATACAAAAAAATAATCATCAATTTTTCCTATGTATATGTACAGGTTTTAGAATGTCCTACTTATAAAAAAAATTGCCAATTTGTTTTTTACAGTTTTTTTCCAATTTTATTGGTTTTATTAAAGTAGTTTGAAATAAAAAAATTTTTTTTTACTATTTCCATTTTTAAATGTTTAATAATTTTAATAAAAGTTCAGCACTTTTTACGCGAAACAAGAAATTATTTTTTAAAATTAAAAAAAAGCTTATATTAAGTATTTCAATTAGTTTGGATGTAATAAATGTTTAATAAATCTAGAATAACAATAATAAATCTGTTTGATTAGAAATATTTTTAAAAATTGTTTTTGTTTAGTTAAATATCATGCTTCAGCTTTCTCAATACGATATAACATTATTACTTTTGTAAATCGGTTGGAAAGGGGTAAGAACTGAGTATTAGATTTAACGCTTTTTAAATTGTAATATCAGGTGGCCGAGCCTTGCTCGGTTAAATAAATGCCCTGCCCAGCCTGACTGTTGGACAATAAGAAGTTCATACCGGCTTTTGCCATCCATCCATCCCAGTGGTGCTACAGCCCGTTGTCTGCTTTTAGTTTTACACATCCCTTCATTCATATCTGTAAACGCGTTCTTGTTTGCAAAGAAATATTTTAGTGTACTACGGTAAGACTAGTGACGTAAGCAGCGTTTTTCCCGTTCACGTCATGGAAAACTTTCATTCATAAATTATTCTAACCAAAATTATTTTACAACAGAGATATTTTCATATCGAAATAACGGTCGAACTCGAGTTTTCCGGATGTGGTCAATGAGTTGAGAATTTGTTTCTCACTGATATGCAGATACGTTGAAATTTTAAAGAAAATCGTTAGAGCCGTTTTCGAAATAAAAGATATATATATATATACAAGAATTGCTCGCTTAAGAGTATAGGATTAAAAAAAATACGGGAAGCTATCTGAATTCGAACTTGTGAAATAAAGCTTTCTCATGATTCTCAAGCCAATGCAGTAACCACTCTACTAGCCAGTTGACTATGAGCATCTAATATTGTAGTCATTTATTGTTTCATTTTTGTGTTCACTAAGCCTCAGACGATTAATTATTTATCAAGGGGATTAATTCAGCTTGTACAACCACATTAGTCAAGTATAATTACCCTTGTTTGAGATACCAAACAAATTAGTGAATTAGCTAACTGGTAAATTAAAACAAATTATACATACGTTGTCAGGTAAAAGAAATTATTGTGTTAAATTTCATCTTCATCCGAGATTAGGTTTGGAGAAATAACGTGTACAAACTTCAGAACAGACAGAAAGACAGACAAACAGACAGAGAGGGAGTTGATAAATACACTTTATTAAAAGAAGGAACAAAACATTTACTTGACCTCATTACAGCTAGCCAAACGACATGTTTCATTTAGCTAAATAATTGTGTTTGTTGAAATCACGTTCTAATGGCGCAAGACGATCTCAACTCCTCTTCTCCATTGACTACAAAGGCACAGCAAGAGCTTGAAGCTTTTCTGATCGACATCCTGGACGGAGCCATACTTTGCTTCTTGCATCATTTACTTTGCTTGACCGGTGCACTGGCTAGCATCCTAAACATTATCATCTTATCCAAGTACGGACTGCACGAGACGTCTTCTATTCTGTTGTTTTCTATGTCAGTGAGTGACCTCTTCTGTTCCATATTTCAACCAATCAGAAAACTGGAGTGCATTGTGGCTCAGTTTGACCCGTTACAAGCCAAGAACACTAGATTCTACATCAGCGCTAACTTCTACTCTTTGCCAGATTTCTTTAATGCCATAAGCACGTTACATACTGTTGTCATAGCAGTGGAGAGACTTATTGCTGTGTGTTTTCCATTGAAGATGTCGTCGATTTTTACGACTTATCGTGTTAAATGTTTGGTACTTTTTATTTACTTCTATGTTGTCGCAATGATGATGCCGACACTTTTTGTAGGTGAAATTGTATGGACAGTTGACCCCAAAACAAACAACACAATCGCAGACTTTACGTTCAGTAAATTTTATAAAACTAATTTTTACCACTTGAACGAATACATGTATGTCGCGCTGCCTAAACTGATGGCTACATTTCCTCTGGCCCTGATAACAGTGTGTTCGATCATTATCGGATACTAGATTAGAGTACGGAGTAAAACTACTTTGACCCAGATATCGTCCAGAGAGGGCAAAGAAAGAAAGGTCGTTAAGATGCTGCTGACCGTATGTGTGGTCAACGCTGGTATGTTCTTACCAACAGAGATCATTAACATGTTCTTTATCTTTTCCAGCACACTTCTTCGACCTTCAGACGGCTTTTATTTTTCACTGCGTAGCTTCTGTATCATTCTAGGCCAAATAAAAGCTACGGTCAACTTTATTATCTACATAAACATGAGTTCAAAATTCGCATTGATTCTCAGACAAATTTGCTATTACGGGAAAAAGAAAAAAAACAAAACAAGGTTACAAAGACAGTTTGTGTGGAAACACAAAATCACAATCGGCCTCCAAAGTGGTCCACCCAGGCAGTTTATCAATATTTTCAGAAAGAACATCTGAATTAAATTCTATCAAAGACACAAGTCAGAAAATAATGGAGAAAGAAGGTTGACATATCTTGTGTTTTGCCCTATTTGTCCAGCATACCAAAGGATAGTTGAAAGTGAATGTGAAGTTAGATGCGATCCTGGCCTAACTGATGTTTTATAATGAATATGTAATTGATCTAATTGTTTTGTAAAGGGACAATCTCTTAAATCCTAAAAGTAAAAGAAAACAAAACATTTCCGTTAAAAAAAAAATTCCCTTAGTTGAGTGGGTTTTTTTGGGGGGCGGGGGGCTGGCTGAAAGGTGGTTGACGTAACAGAGGTGTCCCATCATCATCATCATCATCAAACTCCATTTGAGTGAGGGCTTGAGAGGCTTAAATCCTCTCTTGCAAAAGCCCTGTACAGAAACCCTGCTGTCTTGCGTAGTGCGTAGGCGTCACAATACAGGTCGAGAAATTTTGGTTTCCCAGACTTGTCGAGACGGAGATCAGCAAGTCTGGGGCAGTCAAACAGAATATGAGGCACGGTTTCCTCTTCTTCCCCGCAGCTGGGGCACCGTGAGTCAAAATTTGGCCATAACCGTGAAAAGTATGAGCCAACAGGACAGTGGACTGTCCTGCACTGTGCTATAACAGCTTGCTCAGGCCTGGACAGCCTCCACCACGGGGAAAGAGGTGCTCCAAGGAGACGCTTTAAAGTCCACCGTATGCGCCAATTTGCTTTAACCTGATAGCAGGCGGCTTCAGAACGAGACTGTTTGGGGTCACTTACAATGGCCGCGGGATACACATTTCAGGCCAAAAGAGGACAACAACATACGGAGAAAAGAAAATCTTAATTAAATCACCACCGGCGAAGGAGAAGAGATTGCTTTTGATTTGTCTTCTAGCATAGAGCAGAAAGTTCATATTCATAAATATCAACATTTCAATGTTTTATACTATATTATTAAAGTTTTTTTTTTATTTTTCGCTAGATATATGGGTCACAGTTGGGGCTGCGTTGTCACAGGAAACTCTGCGTTTCTTATTACTCTTTAGACTCGAAGCAAGCCATATTATTATTAATTTTATTTAGTAAAACAACTTCATATTGACTATCGAACAGTCCAGCCCACCATTTAAGCAAAACGTTTTTTAAAGCTTTGTTTCAATATGTTTTCATTGATCTGACAAACCAAAGTTTGACAATACTATCTCTGTGATCCCTTTACCTTTTTTTTAAACTCATGGACCCCTTAGTATAGTCAAAGCTAGCAGTAGCATATGGAGGCCCAATGGGGAAAATCTACGTAAATGCGTAATATGAAAATTATTAATTTAAGAATAAATATATATTTTTTTAAAAAGTATTTATGAAAATGATGTGTTTCCTTTAAAAAAAGGAAAAACTGTGGTTCGAGAGCAGTGAATTGCTGAAAGCGGTGTTCTAAATCTTCCAGCAGTCTGGAGATGATGTCTGCGAAGTCTTTCAGGCGCTTTGGTTCAACCGTCACTGTAGAAAAGAGAAATGAGCCAGCTTTCCATCTGCCAGATGAGTGGCCCACAAATTTAGCTTGCATCTGAATGATTTGATGCGGTGAAACATCACGGTAATCAGCTGCTTTGTGCCCTGTAGTTGTGAATTGAGTGCATTGATATGTTGCGTGATGTCAGTAAGAAAAGCAAGATCTGACAAAAACATTGGGTCTCTGTCTTTCATTGCCATGAACAATGCTATTTCCCGTCTCAGTTCCAAAAATCTCTGCAGCACGTTTCCACAACTCAACCATCTGACTTCCGTATGATACAGCAACTCTCCGTATTCCGTTTCTAAATCAGCTAGAAATGACACAAACTGTCTGTGGTTGAGATCCCGTGCACGTATGAAATTAACCGTCTTCACGACAACATCCATCAATTTCTTCATTTGTAGACTTTTGCCACAGAGTGCTTCTTGGTGCAGAATGCAGTGTATGACTGTAAAAGGTCACGCCAAGCTGAGCTGATTCAGTTTCTCTACCATTAATCCAACAACACCAACAACACATTGCTGGACGCCAGCAGTTAGAATCAGGCCACCGTCACCCAACTTCTGCTGAAAGCCTAAGCGGTCGGTGTGCGACATTAACACCTCATTTACTGATTTGTGCAGTTGTAAATCATTTCACGATTTATATGTGGCCATTGCAAATTTTATCTAATTTTTTTTTTTTGAATTAGAGGACGTGGTCGCGGGCCGCACAAGTATTTATCAAAATGATGTGTTTCATTAAAGAAACTGTTTGCAAATTGATGAATTGTATCAAAGTGATGTTATATTTTATGAGTGTATGTCCGGCTTAATGTTAGTTAACAACACATCTCCACGAACACTAGTTTCTGGTTTTTTTTTTTAATGATATTTATATTTGCACAAAAAACATGTTTTACCATATGAGTAGGCATGAAAGCAGTCCCAACTCTCTGTCTATATGTAACTCAGCTGTTGGTTTTTGTTGGAGGCGCGGTGGCTGAGTGGTATAGCGCTTGATTTCGGAACCGGGAGTCCCAGATTCGAGTCCTGGTGAAGACTGGGATTTTTATTTCGAGATCTTTGGGCGCCTCGGAGTCCACCCAGCTCTAATAGGTACCTGACATTGGGGAAAAGTAAAGTAAAATCTAAGTCTACCTCAGTCAGACAATGGTTATGCCTGCGCTGGATGAAGCAAAATATGTAGGTCATTGCTGGGGGTGCGTAGTCACGGGATATACTAAATTCCTCATAAATCTTCGGACTCGATGACTAGCCCTATATCATAAATTAAATTATTATGAAACTATTATTATTAACATGTGACCAGAGATGGATCGATAAAGAAGCGTACAAGAATAGAATCAATCAGTTGCTACCTATGGCAAAAAACTCAGTAACCCTTTTTGTCTCCAGCTTCTATAGAAAATTGAGACAAACAAAAACTTTGTTTAGATCCTTTTTAAAACGAACTTACAACTATTTCTCTCAATAATGTAAAAATTATTATCCATAAATAATTATTAAGTTAATTTAATATTTTTTTCTTGTTTTGTTAAGTATTTTTTTTTTGTTAGAGGCTCAACGTGATCAAAGGATGAGTGTGGGAGATATAATTTGTTAAATTATTTAAGAGAAAACCTTACATATTTAGCCGTATCTACCAATACTGAAGGATTAATTTCCCTTGTTGGTATAAAACAAAATATTTAATTACCAGTAATAAATTGATTAATTCGTTAATTTAAAAAAAAAAGTGATTCATGTCTTGTCTATGCTTAAAAAATAATTTTTTAGAATTTCAACTTGACCCGAGAATGGGTGTGGAAGAAATAACGTGTAAAAAATTTTTACCAGACAGACAGACAGACAGACAGACAGACAGACAGACAGACAGACAGACAGACAGACATAGTTTGTAAAAAATAAACCTGTTTTGAGCTTGATAATTTCATCTGCAATTGATGAGTCAAAGACTCTTCTGGCTAACGAGAGCATGTTTTGGTCAGCCTGTTAGAACAATCACTCTGTCTGGGAGAGATACAAGCAGATGTAAAAAAAAAAAAAAAAAAGCTGAAAATCTATGGCCATATTACAAGATCTTTGGGGCCCGCAAAGACCTTCCTACAGGGAACAGTACCAGGAAAAGAAGAAGAGGCAGACAGAGAAAGCGGTGGGGGGACAACATAAAAGAATGGACGGGCCTACAATTGAAAGAGGTTTTAAAGAAGGCGAAAGACGGGGAGGAATGGAGAAAGACGGTCGACAAGTCTTGCTTGGTGCCCCAACGGTCCAACAGAATAAGGGATAGGTAACAGGTAACAAGGGTAAAAAAAAATCACATCTCTATCCCCAGTGGCATAAGACGCTCAGGATTAAAGGTGAGACCGAGGGCCGAGCAAATTGAAAAACTCCCACATTTTCGTTGTAGGTTCCGAGGGAGTGTCCGCTAGATCGTTCAGGAAGGAACTGTCTATGGCCTCCTTTTGTCCCGAAGAGGACTGTCACGAGTAAGTGCCAATTTATGTCACGTTACTGTGATGCCGGGGATTGTATTTTGAATATAATAATAATATTGAACAATGACGATCTAGGATTCAACTGAGTAAATGCCTTGATAAAGAAACACTGGAACTTTTATTGAAACTCAACATAAGTACAGATATGTACAAATAATATAAATAAAACTTCTGAGTCCACAAAGACATACTTTTTCTTAAATAAACATATTAGATCTAACACGCGACTCATCTAGACAGATTCCAAGCCCGGACTGACTTGGCGCACACTTTTTGCCCCTCTTTTCAAAATGTCTTTTTATTCAAACTAACCAATAGATTTGAATTATGATGTCTGCCGACAAGCTATAAATAGGTGCCGGGTAAATCCCGAGGTACAGTTAAAAACCCAGATTTATATTTGCACACATGTTCTTACTAAATATGAAATACACAGATAAACCTAGAATTGCATATGTGACAAGGACTATAGATCATCTGATGGAACTGAGATGAATGCCTGGGAGTTAGCTGTGGTCGGAACGTCGACGAAGGAACCTACAATGTCTCTGTGTGGGAAGCGTGGTCGAGAGGCTAAGAGGCGCTTGAACTTAGCTTGGCTCGGCTACCTAGAAGGGGGCTCGAGGTTCGACACCCGACTCGGGCAGAGTTGTGTTTACCGAGCGCCTAAAGGCAGCACGGGAAACCAATTCCTATATACCCCCTCCCCCCCACCGGTCCACAAATAAGATTGGACCAAAGCGCTCTGAGCATGCTATAAGCATGAAAGTAGCGCTATATAAAAGCTAAAGTAATAATAATAATAATAATAATAATATTAACATAGCGATCAAGAAACGTTTACGTTAACCGAGAAAAAAAAAAACACACCAAGTTTCTGAACGTATCGGAAGGTCACTGGATATGTATGGAGGTTACGACAAACTAAACCGTACAGACCAGATTCTTGCCAGAGAACTAGGTAGGAGTCAGTTTTTCTGCTCTGGGGAAAAAAAACAAAAAAAATATGAAAAATATTTTTAAAAGTAAAAAAAAAAACGTTGGTAAGGGGAAGAACTCCGACATTACAACTCTGTCTATAAATTATGTAGAGGTTTTTGCCCTTATTCGATTCAAAAACAAAATATTGTTTACCAATAATAGACTAAGGCGGACGAGACTTTAGTGTGATATGGGTCCATATATCTATTCTACCATTACGGCCCCATCAGTAGCGGTCTTAGGGGGTGGCAACTGGGGCAACCGCCCAGGCCCCGCGCCTAAGGGGGGCCCCGCGCTGGGAGATTTTATTGTCACCAACTTCGAAAACTAAATGAGTGGTCGTAAACAAGGACTTGTTACTCAATATTTTCCCAGTATACCAAATATACCAATTGCTATTTAAGATTACATTATTTATTTCGAAATACCGTTTTGTTTCGGTAAAGACAGACGAGTCTTAGAGGCTATCATCGTTTAACCATGGTTTAACGTTCACAATAAAAACACATAAGTAGAATCAACCATTCCTAATCGTTTCGACGTCTAATCGGATTTTATTTGGAAAATGCGTAGTAATAAAGTTTGAACTACTATTTGCATTATGAAAAATTGTATATGAAAAATACATTTGTAGTAACAATAATGGAACTTTTGACCAATTGATTATTTAATGAAAATAATCAGTGCTTTTTTTTACCGTCACGTCGTACGGCGTACTTCACTTTTTTTCAATGTGGGGAAAAAATATTAATTTTCTTGAATTTTAGCGTTTATTAATTTATTAACAGTTAAAAAATTAGGCAATCAATTTATTTTTTTTTAAAAATAAAAAAGCACTGAAAATAACTAAACAATTGTACGGTGTATTCTCGACTGTCGCTGGTGATACGTTCTAAGACCGCACGCAAAGGTCAGCTTTTCGCAGTAAGCTGTTTAATTTCATAAACGTATAATATTTTTCGGATATAAACAGTATCACCAGTTGGTATGCTTATACAGTTATTTCGGCAAATCAGCTTCCAGCATGACATATTATTACGTTTTCTTTTTCCAATCGGCTACTGTGTGAACGTGTTGAAAAAACAAAACAAAAAAACAAAAAAAAAACGCGGAAGTATTTTTAGCGGTCCCAGAAAGGGGAAAAGACGCTATTAGTTTTGTGTGGAATGTCTGTCCGTCCATCCGTTGCGTTTAGATCTCGTAAACCAGAAAAGTTAGTGAAAATCCGACATCATAATATTTAAGACCATTCAAAGTTCTGATGCAACGGCTACTTTTTTTTTTCTAAAACCGAAAAATCTAATTTTTAAATCACTTATGCAAGCAGTTTCTTTCAGAAAAATACATCACTTTTACAACTATTCATTATTAACGTTAACAAACACCGAAAGCTCTGTAATGAAAGAGATAATAGATTACCCTTTTTAAACAGGTTTATATGAAAACGTTTTTTTTTTTCTTTTTTTTTTTACATTAGTATTGCTAAGTTAAGTAAGTTTTGTTATACTAACTACTACATTTAAGATAAGATAAGATAAGATAATTTTATTGATCCAATCTAATGGAAATTCAGTTTGATTACAACTTGACAACGTCAGCGTAACTACTATACAAAAACAATGTTAATGAAATATTCGAACAACATTCACATACAACAAACACACATGCACATTCACAACCAGCGCTTTATGAATTTGACTTCTATGTACTTCTTGATGACAGCTGATCTCGAAACACTCTGATCGAAAGTGGGACAAAGGAGTTTTTAAATCTTTCAGTTTTAGTCTTGATGGAAAGGAGACGACCACTTCGTTCAGATCTTATGTAACAGTGGTTTAATGGGTGAAGGTTGTCTTTAAGAATCGTGAGTGATTTGGAAATGCATCTTTCTTGGAAAAGCTCTTCAAGAGATGGTAGCTGTGCTTGAGTAATATACGATGCTTTTTTAATTAGTCTATTTATTCTGAGTCTTTGTGCCAGTGGAGTATTACCGTACCAGCAGGTGATGGCAAAGTTAATAAGACTGCTGACGGTTGCTGTGTAGAATAGTTTGATTATCGTTTTGTCTATGTTAAATTTTCTTAGCTTTCTGAGATAGAAGAGTCGCTGGTTAATTTTCGTGTATAGATTTTGACAGTGTTCACTCCATTTCAGTTTGTTGTTGATAGTTGTGCCTAGATATTTATATTCTTGTACTTGCTCTATGTTTTGGTTGTCTATTTACACAAAAAAATCTATTTAGTAAGCCTATGCATATAAGTTGGACATAATTTAAAACAACAATTAAAAAGTAGTTTTTCATATCACGTGTCATAATGTTGTAAAGTAATTAATAAACTTCACTGGGGCACTACACAAGATCTGTCAACCTTCTTTCTCCATTCTACTCTGTCATTTATTTGTCATTGATAGAATTTCATTCTGATGTTCTTTCTGAAAATATTGAAACCTCCTTTTTTACCTGTCTGGGTTGACCACTTCAGGGGCAGATTTTGAGTTTGTGTTTCCACACAAACTGTCCTTGTAACCTTGTTTTTATAAATTATTTTAAAAAAAAAAACGTCATACAGCCTTTCCGAAAAAGTCGGGTCTTCGAAAGTAAATGGACCACTGTAACTCCTATAGAACACTTTATTCTTAAAGAACATCCTATTGGCTTCAATTAGCAGAGTGGGAGAGGCGACATACTATTAGTAGTGACGAGTGTTTTTTTTAAATTAACCAGCAGTACCCTACGTAATGTTCTATGTTTTGTTACAAAAATAAGGCCCACATCTTAGGCGAACATACTGTATTGTTATTGTTGCAGCATTAGAGAAGGATTAGCCCGTTAGCGAGATGTGGTACGATATATAAATAAATATATATATATATATATATATATATATATATATATATATATATATA
>JADKLZ010000104.1:36854422-36871383 GCA_021533235.1 Biomphalaria straminea | reverse complement strand
ATATATATATATATATATATATATATATATATATATATATATATATAGTCTACCTTTACGGCTAGGGGCCCCGCACATGACGCTCGCCCAGGGCCCCGCGCACTGCTAGGGCCGCCCCTGGGCCCCATGCACTGATAAGGCCGCCTCTGTCTAAAATGGATCAGGATGTGGGGTAATTGGGTACATCGCAAGAAGGCTCTAGTTCTTCTTTCAGCTCTGGCTAACCTTTATATATAGCTTCTCCTTCATGATCGAAGATAAGCAGATTTCTCATTTCCTATGGACTCTAAGATGAAGTCCAATGCTCGCTTTAAAAAGCCAGCCGCATATTGGCATGGGTGAGCTAGGTCAGTTGCAGATAGGCCTGTTTCTTCTCTCAGATTTTTGTTGGTTCGGTGCTCTTTCACCCTGGCCACTCTTCTTGCTTAAAATCTTGAGACTCCGAGACTCACAGCTTCACACCATGAAGAGGGATCGAGAGCTTTGGCTTCCTAGCCTTTATGCTTTCTATAAACAGGAATTTACATTGGGAAAAAATCACAAACCAGTTAAATCGTTTTGTATTGAGTAAGAAAGTTAAAAGAGCATAATGTTTGTAGCAGGACACCTTGATGTTTGCTAGAAGCTGATTCTGTGATCATCTCTATTCATTCATAACTCTATCGCTGTCTGTAGATGTTGATAATTCTTTTTAGAGAGTTGGTCTCTAATGTGGCTGTTTCTTCAGTGATGTGACAAGAATTGATAGAGATTTGAAATTTCTGTAGGATGGCTTAAAAAAACAAACTCAAATTACTCTTTTTAGGAGTTGTGGGATCAGCAGTTTTAATGACTCCACATTGAGGCTCTAATAACTCCACATTGAGGCTCTAATGACTCACATTGAAGCTCTAATGGTTCCACATCGAGGCTTTTATGACTCCACATTTGGGCTCTAATGACTCTACATTGAGACTAATGACTCCCCATTAAAGCTCTAGTGAATATACACTGAGGCTCTAATTACACAACATTGAGACTCTAATAACTCAGCATTGAGGCTGTAATTGCATCTCAAGCCGTTTCAAAGTATTTTAAAGAAATTCATTTCGACATCATTTATCCAAAATTGTTTAGCAGATTCCTTAGTGCTAACAGCGATGTGAAACATGGTATATGCCTACTTAAATAATTGATCTCTAAAACTGCTTGTTAATTTAAAACGCTAATCACTGAACAAGTTTAGAAAAAAAAATCCTCTTTTCAGTTTGCAAACTCTTCATCGGGTCCAAACGTAGTGAGTTGGGGCTTGCCAATGACAGACCCGAATAAACCTGCTTAGACACCTTAGAAAGGGAGGAAACTTTAAAAAGAAGTGTTATTGATATATCACTGAATTCTGTCTAGTAAATGCACTGTACCGTCAAGTCCTTTAACTCTCTAATTAAACTGCTGAGGTTTTATTTGAAAAGAGAGTCAGTTTAATAAATTATTCGAAACACCTCTATAACTGCTTATTTTAATACATTGGTCTTTTACGTAGATTCAAGAAACATTTTTTTTTATACAATAGCCTTCTCTCTATATATATATATTTAACCCTTCTACTCCGAAGTTACTTGTACCAAATGTTTTAATTTTTTTACGAGAATAGATGACTCAAATTATAGTTCATAAGTTTGAGGCGCGAGAAGGTACCTTCACCTAATTCCAAAATTACGAGATAATGCCTTTTTTTTCGCGCGTAGGATTCTCGATTTCCATTTTGAATGACACCCCAAAATAACAAATTTCGTCTATATATTTTTGGAGATTTTTATAAGTTTTCTAAAGATTTTTAGTAATTTACGGATATTTCCAGGAGTTTTTTTGTGTGTATATTTTGAAATTTCATGAGATTTCCAGGAGCTCCTGGTAATTTGACAAGAGGCCGAGGAAAGTATGTTCTAATTTATAAATTGGTTAAATTTTACATATTATTCACCTAGAATACTAGAATTAGCGCGGGTCCTATGAAAGTGTAGGACCCACTGTTGTTACATATGTTGTTGTAGCCTAAGGCCGGCCCTGCAAAATTGCTAGCGTATATAATGCCTAGAGCTGCAGCTTCTCATGATGCCTTCCCCATAGACACTCCGTCGTGCAATTAAACAGCAAAAATATTTTTTCATGAACTAATATGCATTCAATGTGAAGTATTGCTAATTAGAATAAAATCAAATCAATTTAACAAAAAAAAATTATGCTGCAAATAAATCTTAAGTGTTTACTGGCTCGCAAAACTATCAATAATTTTATCAAAATCCTTTTTTTTTCTATTAATTTCCAAATTAGCGAGCAGAGTTTTCATCGTTGATCGCAATAAAATCTTGATTAACTTAAGTCTGAAATAAATTGGCAAGCATTTAGCGACACCTACTACAAATGTCAGAAATACGCAAAAAAAGACTGAATTATCTAGCCAATATATAATTTGTTGAATCCCTAGATTTTAACAATTTTGGGTTTCAGAAGTTTAAACGCTTCTGAAGAAAGTGCTACAAACCGTTTGCTTTGCACTTCAAGTACAGTACTTTCTAAAGTATGTACAGTGTGCTTTTTTGACTGAATAAGTTTCTCCTTAGATTGATGCCCCTCACCACCTGATGCCTCGTGCGGCCCGCACCACTCGCACGTGGCTGGCTACGCCTTTGTGCTAAATATAAAGTTAAATAATACATTTTCTGAAAATAAAAAAAAAATATTTATTAAATTTGAATTATTATTTAGCAATTAAATTGGCCAAAACTGTTTACCCATAAATTATTTTGGCTTTTTTCTTGACTTTTATAACTGACTATTAATCTTCTAAACAAAAATGTAAAACGAGCTTCCACTCCTGTCATGAATAAAAACTACAATCTTTCATAACATATAATAAAATTGTCTTTTTTTTTTTAAAGAGGCTTCATCATCATCATAATCTATCCCTCAAGAGGCTTCGAGGGATATAAATATATATATAGCTTACAATAGGAATAACTGAAAATTGTTGATAATTTTAAACGCTCGCTCAGTATTGATCACCGTTTGTCATAATGACAAGGTAGAAGTCTAACTGAAGTTTCAGTATTTTCTTAAATCAAAGAACAGTTTTAAAAAGGGTTTATTATCAACTTGGTCTACTGAAAAAAAGTAGAGCGGAGTTGACAAATCAAAGCGTGCTATGACTTTTAAATGAGAGATTATCATCTGAGAGTAGCAGTTAGTCAACACAATTAGAAAGAGAACAAATTACTTTCATAGAAGTGGCACAGGATAGAAATCACTTAAACTGATATCAAACAATGCAAAACTATATCTTGAGCTTTATTTCACTGAAAATGACAAACACATTTGGAATAAATTGAATCTCTCAAATAGTATACAGAAGTTGTTGATATGTCTAGTACATAAGATATGCTTCATTGTAGTCTATAAAGAGTTATCTTCCTTGTCCCAAGTAATTAACCAAGATGGCATCATCTTAAAACACTATGTTGAGAGCTATACCCCAAAGCTAGTATTTCAAGACAAAAGGTACCAATAGTTTCTATACCATGAATATCTCAAAAACAAACTTTGATATTAAAATTGACCAGCAACCAAATGCTGTTCAAGTTTCATGCTTAAAATACAGTGCCCTGTCAGCTTCCTTAATGAATATAATCAATCGAGTATTAATTATTACTCAAGTTTTTTTTTAACTTTAAATTTTACTTTTAGTCAAGAGTTTTATTAAGTAATCGTATATCCATATGAGAAACAGCCAAAGTTGAAATTACTTTTAAATTATCATATTTGTTTTATGTGTCATTATAAAGATTTTAAATATTGTTACTACAAATATTTTGGTTTCATTTTACAGTCTAATGAGTTGCTTTATATCGAGTCTAAAACTAATTATTTCCACAGCTGTAATGGCGCAAAAATACGTTTACAACACTTCTTATCCGCTGTCCACTATTTCACCTGAACAACTTCAAGATACTGTGATCAATGCACTGGACATAGTCTTTACTTGTGGCTTGTTTCATTTGCTTAACATTTCCGGTGTAGTGACCAACATCTTGAACATTCTGATCTTGACCAAGTATGGCCTGCACGAGACAACATCCCTGCTTCTGTTTTCCTTTTCCCTGAGTGACCTTTTTTGTTCTCTGCTACAGCCGATAAGAAGACTGCATTGCATTGTGTCTAGGTTCGATCCGCTGCTGGCCCTCAGCATTCAATCCTTTGCCGCCGTTTACTTATTTTCATTGCCAGACATCTTCGTCTGTACTAGCACTTTGCACACAACTCTCATAGCCGTGGAGAGATTTGTTGCGGTGTGCTTCCCCTTGAAGATGTCGTGGATTTTTACGACATATCGCGTTAAGTGGTTGCTGCTCTTTGTGTACCTTTACGTGATTGCACTCATGGCGCCGACACTGTTTTTGGTTGAAATATCTTGGACAGTTGACCACAACACAAACAAGACCATCGCAATGCTAGTGCTGAGTACGTTTTACAAAATGAATCTTGACGGATTGAATCAGTACTTGTATTTAGGACTGCCCCATCTGTTGAGCACCTCAAACTTAGGAGTGACCATCGTCTGTTCCATCGTCATTGGATACAAGATTACCGTAAAGCGCAAGACTACATTGTCTCAGCTGACTCCCTGTGTGTCCAAGAAGGTCAAGGATGTCAAAGTCATCAAGATGCTGCTGACCGTGTGTGTGGTCAACTGTTGTGTTTCTTTCCCCACAGTGGCCATAGACTTGTTCATTTACTATTCAAATACGTACATTCAATCGTCAGGGAAACTTTACTTACTTATGCGTGGCTTCTTTTTAGTCGTCTGCCAGCTCAAGGTTAACGTCAACTTCATCATCTACATATTCATGAGTTCCAAATTTACATCAACTCTCAACCAACTTTACCATTGTTGGAATAAAACAAGATAAGAAATAAGACAATTCTATTATCTAATTGGGACATTTGGCTTACAAAGAAACCAACAATCAATCTTTTTTTTTTTCTGTGTAAATCCAAACCAAAATGTGTGAATTTATCAGTTTTCTTTTTGTGTCATTTTTAGCGGCCCCCGAAAGGGGAAAAGACGCTATTAGTTTTGTGTGGCCTGTCTGTCCGTCTGTCTGTCTGTCTGTCTGTCTATCCGTCTGTCTGTCTGTCCGTCCGTCCCGTTTAGTGCTCAGAAAGTAGAAGAGATAATGAAAATCTGACATCACGATAATATAGAACATTCAAAGTTCTGATGCAACGGCTACTTTTTTTTTTCTAAAAGCTCAAAATCTAATTTTTAAAAATATTTTATGCAAGCAGTATTTAAAGAGAAAAAACCTAATTAGTATGCAATATAAATGATACCTAATTTAAGACATTTAAAAATCTAATATATAGCAACATATTTCACGTTTTAATTTGTTCAAGATTTAGAACTTTTAGCAGCGACACAGAGAGTTTGTGTGATACACAAACTCAGAGGCGGCCCCCGTTGAGAGATCAAAGCACGGAAGATGTATATTTCTGTCGTTTATCTTTGATATAATTTTTTTTTAAATGAACTTTTAGCAGCGACAAAGAGAGTTTGACACAAACTCAGAGGCGGTCCGCGTTGAGAGATCAAAGCACGAAAGATGTATATTTCTGTCGTTTATCTTTGATATACTTTTTTTTAAATGAACTTTTGGCAGCGACAAAGAGAGTTTGTGTGATACACAAACTCAGAGGCGGCCCCCGTTGAGAGATCAAAGCACGGAAGATGTATATTTCTGTCGTTTATCTTTGATATAATTTTATTTTAAATGAACTTTTAGCAGCGACAAAGAGAGTTTGTGTATCACACAAACTCTCTTTGTAATCTTGTTATTTTAGTTTTTAAATAGGCATGATCATTTGTTTCGAGTAATACACAAACTGTAGGACGAATTTCCTTTTCGATATTAATGTAATAATTATTATTATATTTAGATATAGAGAAATCTTTGCGTTTTTCATTCTGTGAACTACTATGGCTTATCTCATAGAATTGAGATGAAAGGCTATGCAAGGATCAGTGGCGTAGCTAGGGTGGGGGAGGAGGGGGAAGACTTTGAAAATCCCCCCCGGACTCCCACTTGAGAAGGGCCCCTAAATGAGTATTGTTTCCATAGAAAATTAGAAATTCCGAGCTAGGCCCCTGGCAAGGATCTGTTTTTCACTTTCCACAAACATTGTGGTCTATAAGGCAGATGATAAAAAGGTCGTCTGTTTCTGTGCCCTACGGTTAACGAGGGTGTCATTTTGGCCAGCACAACGACCAACCGCCTTTACATTACATCAACTAATGTCAGGTACCCGTTAGAGCTGGAAAGACTCAGAGTCGCCCGAAGTACCCGAAATTAAAAATCCCAGTTTTCACCAGGATTCTAAACCCGTTACCCCGGACCGCGTTTCGGAAGCCAGGCGCTTTAACGCTCAACCCCCGCACTTCACTGAGCTAAAAGTGCAAAATGTCATCCCCCGCACTTCACTGAGCTAAAAGTGCAAAATGTCATCCCCCGCACTTCACTGAGCTGAAAGTGCAAAATGCTATTTGAGATCAGCAGCTTGGCAGGTGGAATTATGGGATAACAGATTCAGTCTTCACCGTCACCGGAGTTTTTTCTAGGGTGAAATTTGAAGCCTTTCCAATGATTGGGTATTCCCTTATTGTGGTAGAGATTTGTACTGTGCTTTAGAAGAGCCATATATTTAAAGAGTGTGTTGTTGTATTAAGCTTTGAAGAGTCTAATAAATGTTTTCTGCTCATGTTACTTACTTTAGAAAAAGAAAAAAGTTGTAATAATATTTTTCGGCCAGATAAAATTTTAAAGTTCTCTTTATATCCGAGTTATTATATAAGCATTTTTGTTTAATTCGGTTAATAAAATTGGGGAAAATTAATTCAATGAGTTGATTGAAGAATGTGTTGTAACCAATAATACATAGTCTGTATACACTACTTCTTTTACATTGTAGTATAAATTGCAATATAGATAATATTGCGTATTGACCAGATTTTTACGGAAACTGTGTTGTAAGCAATATGAGCAATATAAAGCTTATTCGTTATTTTGTCAATCTTTTTTCATTGATTAAGTTTTTAAAAACCAACACTGGCGGACTGGATGTCAAACGTGGTTGGGCCATTTCTATACAATCTGGCAACATTTTTCTTTTATAATATAATGTGCATCTCATTATATGTTTACCTGTCCTCAAAATATTTATAAGCTTGATTTATTTATGTTTATGTTGTTTTTCATTCGCTAAGTGTGTAGGCCCTAAAAGGATGAAGCCTACTAATAGCCCTTTCTACGGATGTAGGCTGTTACATTATTTTGAAAAATGTGTTAGATTAAATTAGTTTTACAATGTAGAGTCTGTAATAAAAAAGACGCTCACTTGTATAAAAGATTATTATAACAACATTCACAATTTAATACGTGTCGTAATCCTTGCGTCCCTTTCAATGGCCCTACAGGATGATTTGGTTACAGGCCCTAATGTTCATTTAGCCAGCCAGCCCCTGAGAACCCAATATCTGGGGTACACGTGAACATTTTTAGCGGGATGGTTTTCAGAAACTACTTGAGAACCGTAATGTTGCTATAGCCAGAGGTCGCAATGTAGGCCTATATACTTACTCCACCATAAAAAATAGCACAAAAAAAAATTGAGTTAAAGAAGAAAAAAAAACAAAACATTTTTCTAACATGATTTATGAAGAATTTAATAATTTGAAATTCTAGAGAACAAATGTGCGACAATTAAAGTTACCGATATCAAAACAAGAATACAAATTACTAAATGTAACGGTGGACTTAATGTATCTGTGCAGCATAGATTCACCGCATAGACACTCTATCGCTCCTCTCTGGTCAGTGAAACAACAAATACTATCATATATAGATTTTCGTCACACACAAATAATAAAACAATAAATGACTTATGACTTGTGTTCTCTTGGTTACTTGTAACACCGCTGGATAGTCTAAGAGCTGAGCCGAAGGCTCTTCGAGCTCTAAGTTTGAAAAAAAAACCTGTCTGACCTCACTGCCCGAAAATCAAACAGTAAAAAAAAAAAAAACCTGCGGACCAACAGGCCTGTCTGGGAGCGACCCGAGTCAATGCTTATAGAGCATTGCTGTTTCCAATACCACTCGGTGGCACCGGGGGCCTCCACCATCTACCTTCGTTGTACCAAGCTAACTGTGCAGAATCCGCCATTGGTGAGACGGTCCCTTGAGGAACAGCGCATGGATTTGTGACTGGTTTGTGGGAGCTTTCTTACAAATCCGCACCGTGAAGGGGCAGACTCTCTTCCGCCCATGGGCACTCCCACGGGAATCATATTTGTTACCCTTTCGCCTAGCCACTTCCTCTAGTGAGCCGTTTCCACGGGAGCGCCACGTTGAGGCAGGATAACGTGCTCCCGACTTGTAACACCTAAATTTTACATAGTTACATAGTTACTATAGTTACTATAGCAACACTGCTGTGTACACATGTTCTGACAGCGAAGTTGGAGTTCTCATTTTGAAGTAAACACCTTGAGGACAAACATTTTTTTAACCAATTGTAGATTCCTAAGTAACAGTCTGCGTTAGACATCAGCTTTTTTGTCAGACTTTTAACTAAAAACAATGTGAATACGCTAATATGTGATATTTAGTAAGCATTCTGATCTAAACATTATTCAATTTCAAACAAACCAACCATTTGCTTACAGTTTATTTCATTTATGAGCTAATACTGAGTTGTATGTCCGTAAATTGTTTCACATTTTTTTCATATATCATTAAAAATTCGGTATTCAAAATATAATTTCACCATTTCTGTATAAAAATATATGTCATGCTAATTTTAGTACTTTTTAGTCATTCATTCTTCTAATTAAACTAATCACGTATTCATTGTATGCAATAAGATCTAAACTTATTTCAAAACAAGATTACAATAGATAATTAAATCACACAGTCAATCAAATTTAATGGCAATAAATATTCACCAAACAATATCTTTTTTTTTTCAAATGCAGAAGATCACATTTAACTCTTCGTAATCTGAATAAAATAAAAAAAAAATAGCCTCGATAATACACAACTAAGTAGGCGTGAAAGTTAATTTGAAACGAAATACTGCTACTCCAGTGTGGTATCTTATCTATAAAGTACAAAGTAAGGCGTATGTATGTATATATGTATGTATGTATGTATGTATATCCCCATATAGCAATCAAAACGGTTATACCGATCTTGATAAAACTTGGCAGAAATGTTCCTTGGGTACTAACTTAGACCTAAATGTATGCACAGGGGCGGCCCTAGCAGTGCGCGGGGCCCTGGGCGAGCATCATGTGCGGGGCCCTTAGCCGTAAAGGTATATCTACTTTAAACTCGTCACGCTAACAGGCTCACTCGTCTCTAACGATGCAACAATAACAATACAGTAGGCTGTCCATTTCAAATCTTTGGAACTTATTTTTGCTACAAAATATAGAACTTTATGTTGATGCACTACTTAAGTACTTTATATACTGTGTTGCAATTGTTCTCCATTAACAGAAGCCAATAAAAAGGAAATCATTCGCGCACTACTAATATGATGTCTCCTCTCTCACTCTGCTAATTGAAGTCAATTAGACGTTTAGATAAGAACAAAGTTTGCTATACGAGCTACAGTGGTCTACACTTTCACAGAACCGACTTTTGCAGAAGGGCTATACCACGGGTTTTCAAAGAAATTAGTTTTTAAAAAATACTCCCGCCTTTTGTTTTCTTTTTGACACGATGACAAATGTTTGCCCACGACAGCTCGATGTCTATGCACAGTAGTCTATTAGAAAACAATGTTACAAAGACAGTTTTTGTGGAAACATAAACTTAAAATCTGCACCCGAAGTGATCCACCCAGGCAGGTAAAAAGGCAGGTTTCAATATTTTCAGAAAGAACATCAGAATGCATTTCTATCAAATACAGTGTACATCTTGTACTGTGGCACTGCTGTTCACGTGATATGAAAATCTACTTATTAATTGTTGTTTCAAATTTATGCCCAACTTATAGGCATACTAATCAAATTTTTTCTCTTTAAAAAAAGTAAAAAATTGTTATGCATAAATGTAGTAGTTAGTATGACAGAACTTATTTAACTTAGAAATACAAATGTAAAAAAAAAGAATATTTTGATACAAAGTCTAAAACCATTTGCATAAATGTGTTACAGATATGGTTAATCGTCATAGCCTCTACTTAGGAGCCTCCCGTGTTTGTTACTATTAATAGTGAATTGTTGTAGAAGTGATGTATTTTATGAAAAAAAAATGCTTGCATAAGTGATATGAAAAATTCGATTTTTCGCTTTTAGAAAAGAAAAAAGTAGCCGTTGTATCAGAATTTTGAATGATCTTCGAGGTCTAAACGGAACGGACGGCCGCTAAATAACAACTTAATAAATCATCTCCAAACTTCCTGGAAGCTGATTGGCCGAAATAGCTGTATAAGCACATCTACTAGTTCAATACAGGCTAGGTTACAGTACCAAATAAAAGATCCTTCTCATACACAACCCTTTTTTTTTTCCATTGCAGACTAAAGTAACAGTATGTTTAATGTACTAATTCTTTTTATACTGTAGGTGACATAACAGTGCTGTATGACACTTTTAAAAATTACTGAACATTTAATGAGTTTTTAAAAGGAACAGCTTGTTAAATTTATTAATGAAATGGGAAATGGTTATTCAGACGTTTCAAGTGTTTGGGAATGTTCTGTGATACTGTTTATATCCGAAAATAGTGTAAGTGTAGGCCTACGCATATGAAATTAAATACAGCGGAAATATGACCTTTGCGTGGGGTCTTAGAAGGTATCGCCAGCTAAAGTTAAGAAAACACTGTATATTTGTTCATTAATTTTCTTTTTTTTTTTAAAGAAGTAAATTTTTCAAAAGTTGCATGTATGTTATAAATGACTCTTTCATATACAATTTTCATAATTCAAACATTAGTTCAAACCGTATCATTATGCATTTTCCTAATAAAATTCGTTTGGACGTCGATGTTTACATATGAAATATAGGCTACGATTTAGATCTGTTGCTTCCACCTACGTGTTTTTATTGTGAACTGATAAACGATGATAGCCTCTTAGAATCGGAAGGTCATTAGATGCTGTCATATATGTGTGGAGTACTCTGGAGCTTAATTGGCAATTGAAATCATAAAGATTCTGGGAACATATTGAGAAACTAGTCCTAGTGTATGACAACTTAGTTGTATTTCGACGTTGGTGACAATAAAATCTCCGATCGCGGGGCCCCTCTTAGGTGCGGGGCCTGGGGCGGTTGCCCCACTTGCCACCCCCTAAGGCCGCTACTGTGTATGCATTGTAGCCCTAAAACAAACTTAAGACCCTCAAATAAATTAAGTTGACCAACTCTATTACAACTATAGTATTTATGGATCTAGGCTTTAATTACAATGTTGACATGAGAAAAGATTGAAAGGATTTAGATCTAGATCTAATTTTAAGAAATACACTTTGCACTAATAGATTTTTACTTTGACGCATGTAAATATAAAATATAGTCTAATGATTTTATTATTTAACAAAATTAAGCTTCAAATTTGTGTTTCAAAAGGATTGTTACATAAATTCGTTCTTTGTATCTGCTAATATAAATATCCCGTTGAACATACATTTATTAGACATTACCGAAAGGCTACACATCTCTCTATTCCTAAATCTAGGTCTTGGTCTAAAACTGTAATTCAACTCTAAGATGATAGAACTTCTCTTCGCAAAGATAGTTTTAAGCTTTAACACATGAACATACTAATTATAGTCATTTATTTAATATTTTAATCAAATTAACAATGAAATTTGTTTTCTAAAGCATTTTTACCAGATTGCAACTATTATCCTAATATCGCGTAAATTAAGGTCAATCAGCTATTTTTAGCTCCATTCATAATTTTTTTAAACGTGAATTCAATCATTCGCTTTACTTACAACATTATTATTTTCTTTAATTGTTTCGAATGCACTATATCACTGACTACATCAGCAATACGCAAGTTAAGACCCGCAGGCAGCGGGTAATACATGTGTGGTACATGAAATAGAGAGCATGATTTCCTTTATTTATGAAATATAATGTCTATTATTAGGTGAGTATTTATGTGAATATTTCTGGTTATACTCTTTGGGGAATATCTAAAAATAAAATAATAATAATTGTAATAGAACGAAAAAACTGCTACAATCGTTGACAACCCCGTACTACTATCCCATAATATAATGAAAACAGAAATGGAAAAACAAAGATAATATTGTAACCAAAGCTTGGAAATGAAGTGGTTATGAAGGTTGTCAAAAATAACAATGCATCCAGTTGTTATATCAACTGAGGAGATAATGACTACTAACATCACAGATAACTTCATGGTCCTTATCATTCCTAAGAAGATTCTCGTTGCGTGTCAGAGGGCGGTACTGCTGTAGACATCCCACATCTCCAAAGAAATTGCTAACGAAACTCGACCCTGGCAGTGCCAAAGAATGAATATTAGTTCGTTTTCTACATAATAATAATAATAATTATTATTATTATTATAATAATAATGATAATTGTTAACCAAATTTCGATGCTTGCATCCCAAGTCCTCCACCATAAGGTTATACCTACCCAGGAAAGATGGAGGCCGTGGATTGTAGAACATCTTCAAACTGTGTAAGACGCAAGTTTCAAAAATACGCTCAAAACTGCATGCCTCCAACAAAGAACTAGTTACCTTCCTACGGAAATACGACTCCGATGCAACCCCCTTGAACTTACACACTGTAGATGTTAATCTCGGCCTGGACGACGTAGGCCATGAGATTCGCCAATGGGAAGAAAAAACACTCCATGGGAAATTCCCGGCTTTATTACATGGGGACAACATCGACAAGGCTGCTTCCTTAGCATGGCTCAAGGCAGGCCATCCCTATCCTGAAACAGAAGGCTTTGTTACAGCTATAGTATTTATGGATCTAGGCTTTAATTACAATGTTGACATGAGAAAAGATCGAAAGGACTTAGATCTAGAGTAATTAGGACAAAAAATTACGAAAAGCATATCCTAAAACTCAATGTTGTCGACAAATGCCGAAAATGCGGGTGAGTCGATTGAACACATTATGGCAGGATGTCCTACCCTATCGGAATCTGCCTACTTAGGTCGCCATATCCAAGTTGCAAAGCTAATACACCAGCACTTGGCTTTGACGCACAATTTGATCGGGAAGGATTCTCCTCCTTATTACAAATACTCACAACAAGAGGTTCTCGAGTCTACTGATCACCTGCTGTACTGGGATAGGCCTATTTTGACCGACAAAACGGTAGATTTTAATCGCCCTGATCTGCTGCTTATCGATAAAAAAAAAAGCCGCTGTCATGATTGACATTGCCGTACCACTAACTCATAACTTAAGAAAAACTGAGCTTGAAAAACAGCGAAAGTATGTGAACCTAGGCTTGGAGATTAAGCGTTTATGGAAGTTATCTAAAATAACAATATACCCCATTGTCATATCAACCGAGGGGATAATAACAACTGACCTCACAGATACCTTCAAGGCTCTGGGCATTCCTAGGAACAGAGTCATGATGGTAGAAACAATAGAGGAAAAAGATGAATTACCGTGCCCAGTCATTGAAAGCTGTGAAACTGTGAAAAATATTGACACGTCACACCTCCAGGATCCAGTTAAACAAGATATCGATAAACTACTAGCTAAATGGGCGCCAATGTTCACAGACCAACCGGGTAGAACAACTGCCATAAAACACGCTATCCAACTGACTGATACAAAGCCCACAAGAGCCAAACCATACCCAGTTTCCTTACACCATGAAGAGGTACTGAAAAGGGAAATTGAAATGCTGTTACAAATGGGAATAATTGATACATATATATTGCCATACTCAGCTCCAGCAGTACTAGTGAAACAAAAGGAAACGACTGGAAAGATGCGCCTGTGTGTTGACTACCGGAAACTCAACGCCATTACCGTAAAAGACACATACCCAATGCCTAACGTCGAGAACATTATACCCAAACTTAGAGGTGCAAAATATTTCACTACTCTCGACTTAGCCAGAGGTTATTGGCAAATTCCACTGGAGGAAGATGCTAAGCCACTAACAGCATTCACTACTCCATTTGGTTGTTACCAGTGAAATTACATGAGCTTCGGTCTTAGCAATGCACCTGCGACCTTCAACAGGATGATGGCAAAACTACTAGGGAAAAGACCAGATGTCATTTTCTGTCTTGACGACATATGTGTCTTCCACAACACATTAGAACAACACATTGCGGGTCTGCAACAAGTATTCCAGATACTACAGGAGAACGGGCTTACAATAAAACCTAGTAAGGTTAAAATTGCCAGAACAGACATTGAATTTCTGGGGCACAGAATACAGCAAAATACTATCAGACCACTACAAGACAACATAAGCAAGATACTTAATTTAACAATACCTACCACAAAGGGACAAGTCCGAAGCATCTTAGGTTTATGTAATTACTATAGACGGTTCCTGGCTAATTTCACAAGTATTACACAACCTCTAATTGAACTGACAAAAGGGCATGCCAAACAAGATCACATTGAGCTCCAGACTACAGGAATGCCTAGAAAGCATTAAAAGTGCCTTCTCAGACGACATAGTACTCCAGCTTCCAGACATCAGAAACCCTTTCTACCTGGCAACAGATGGTAGGCACCTTAATGCAGAAGTGTGACGCAACGCTACGACCTGTCTACTACATTAGCAGAAAGCTGAACGCAGCAGAACAAAAATACTCAACAATAGAGCGTGAAGCTCTAGCTATCGTGTTCTGTATAACAAAACTATCCCGTTACCTGCTCGGGAAATCATTCATCTTACTAACAGATCACGCCCCACTAGCTTATATCAATACAAATAAGCTAGACAACCAGAGGATTACTAGATAGGCTTTAAAACTTCAAGACTTCAGCTTTACAGTGCAAGCCATTCCGGAACAAATCAACGTCATAGCTGACGTGTTGACAAGTTGTGTCTAAGGACTGCTGGACTTATGTTCAGTCATTAATCAGCTAATGAGAAAATAACTAATACCTTGTATGATAACTTTAAATTTTGTATCCTCAAGATTGAAATTCTTTTTATTTCATTCAGATAGGTGACATTTGTAGTAGTAGTTGTACTATAATATAGCAATTTTGTTTGTTGTTGCATTGATTGTATTCGTAGTTATCGACTTAGGAAATAGTATGCAAGAAACAAACTAAATAATTCCCTTCATTTGGAAGATGTATTTGAGGAAACTTATAGTATTAGCTAATTGAAGATATTTTACATTTGAATGTTGTCATTCAAAACATTATCCAGAGGCATTTTACGTCTCGTGAGACGATCCCTTCCCTTTGCAATTTCTTGTGGGACTATCGTACATAGAAAAAGTTAAATACGTGGATTTTTCTTTATATAAGTTGTATAATATAACTGTATATCTTGCTGCGATACTTCAATTGGAAATGTTCCTTTCAATAACATATTATTGTAGAATTATTAGTCGTCATAAACATTATCAGTTTTCTCATAAAGAAGATGTCATTGTATTACATGCCATTATTTTTACTTGACGATGTAAAACATTATTAATGTACACTCAAACTATTGGGTTCATGAAATTTTGATACGATCAAAATTTTTCTCTGCCCTGGGAGGACTGTTGTGACACAGTTACTATGGGTGGTCAACCGTGACACGCGGTCAAGTGTTGGGTACCGGGAGTTAGGGGACTTGCGGAAGTCGAGTGTGTTGTAAACAAGAGAGTGGAAGTGATCTAGAGAGTTAGTGATCTGTATATAATATTCATCTTGTAGATATGTTTGTTGTATGTTTCTCAATAAAGGCAAATTATAATTAAAGGAACTCGTTTCTTCACACTGTTCTTAGCCATATGCTGAAAATATTTGTTTTACGTTTGGTTAAATTGTTAAGTTTTACTGTGAAGCATGAAGCTTTCTAGTTAGGGCATTCGTTACTTACCATGTTCATCTTCTTTCAATGATTAAAGTTCTGAAGAACCCATAGGGCCGGTCTTGATCCAGGGCATTTGGCAAATAAATAGTGTATAATATAATGGACATCTCATTATAGGCCTATCTGTCCTCAAAAAAAATATAATTTTGATATATACATGTCCATGGACGTAACCTGGGGGGGGGGCCGGCGCCCCTACACCCCCCCCCCCCCGAAAACAAAAAAAACTTCTTAAAAAAAAAAAAAGCAAATTACACACAGAAATTTTTTGAGCTTAACCAAGCCAATGGGAAGTTTTGAGTTTAAATCCTCTTCCTCCTGATGGCTTTTTTAAAAAGTTTAAACCCCTCCAGATGGTTTTGTGTTTAAAACCCTCCCTACATAGCCTTTTTAGGTGGAAAACCTCTCTCTTTATTATTATTCTAAAGCAAACTACAGTCACCAAATTCTATGAACTTAACTAAATGGAGTTTTGAATTAAAAATAACAATAACTCCAGAAACCCAAATGCGCCGAACGACGCTAAAGGATCAGCACATAAGGTTTTTGAAATGAAACTTGTTAATTTAAAAGCAGGATAATGCATTGTAGACGCCTCAGAATATGCATTTTGTTGGCTTTCAATACCGGAAATAGTGCTTGGCTCCGCCCCGCGCTAGGGGAGCTCCCATCGCTCCCTTAGAACCCCTTGCTGTAAATAGCTGGGAGTCTACGATTTGTCAAGTAACTCCAGGGAAAACGTATTCTAGGGTACACTAAAAGTCTTCCGAAAGAATGAAGGGTCAGAGTATAATAAGGATTAATTATGTACTTATACACACACAATTTTTTTCGGGGGGGGGGGGGG